>MU223089.1:6988416-7000874 GCA_018584345.1 Thuja plicata
TAAAATGTATTTCTTGCAAATAATGTTGATGTGTCGGCATCTTGAATTGTGTGTAAGGAGATCATGTCTAAAACGGTTATGACGGATTCCTATGACACGTAAGAGCTATGTTAGGAAGATTCAATGATAGGTGAAGACATGTGGCAACTGATAAATGTGAGTACTGTACACTCTTCCCCAAAAAAATTTGGGGATTCCTATTTTCTCGGAGAATGGTAAAACCCTAATACGGTTATCTTTGGGAGTAGCCCAAAAAAGTGAAGTGCATGATATAAGCATTTTTTAGGGTTGCGAAGTGAAGTGATGCAAGTGTATTGTTGGAACATTTTATGCTGCCGTGATTTGTCTTCAAGGTTTTGGAAATCTTCTGAAAGAACTTGAATTGCAAGTGTATTGTAAGCTGCAATAGTTTTGATCAATACATTGTGCAGGTTTTGGAGTGCTGGGGTTTTTACTTAAAGGTTTCCCCAGGGTATATCATTATGTCATTCTCTATTTTTCTGTATGCATGGTATGTGGTTGCAATATCTTTGTTAAAGTAGTTAACGAATCTGAAATTGTAAGGGTTTAAAAGAATTTGCACAATACTTTCCTATAGAGATTAGCGTAGGAAGATGTTTCCACACCTGAGTTTCCTTACAAAGGTCACCCTGAGAGGAGCTGGATCTTCCAACCCCTCCACATCTTCCAACCAACCAATTGCATCAAAACCTTGGATGCCAACTAGAAAAAAAAAATTGTGAGTACCTCTAAGGTGTCATAGTCCAAACAACTAACTTTGTCTCATACTGCTGACTACAACATTATCAAGCAACTTCAGAGAATGACCACTCAGATCTCTATCTTTGAGTTGCTCAAGGTTTCTCCGACTCAAAGAGAGGTCTTGGAAAAAGCCCTATCTACTACCAATGTCCCTAAGGACTTGGATCTTGATTGGTTCCAAACCATGGTGGGTCACCTGACTTCACCTCATTACCTATCATTTTCAGAAGAAGATTGTGGGAATAATGGAATGGTGTGTACTGAGAGGGGAGGGGTGAATTAGTACCCTTAATTTTTTTTATCACTTTAACCTTTAGTAATCTTTACTTGCATTACCGACCATATTGGTTTTCTATATTATGCATGTAATATCATAATATAAATGTAATTGCATGCAAACATTCATAGAAACTTATTTACTTATGACACAAGAATTGGTAACGTGGAAAACCCATGTTAGAAGGTAAAAATTGCGGTGGGGATGAAACCCACAAAGCTTCACTATCTGTGGAATGGAAGGTGTCGGTTAAGGCTACAAGTGTGATCACTTTCAATGATCTTACCCTATTAGGAGTAACATGTTAGACATGTTAAGTCTACTTGGTTAAAAGACTTTAAGAACACTGTTATGTGTGCACTCGATTAAGAGATTTACAATAAGACTATTAAGTGCACCTTCTTAAAGGATTTATTTTATTTGCTACAATTGTTAGAGAGTAGTAAAACATACTTATGACCTGATAGTATGCAATCTTGAATTGATGAATACAGATCCTTTAAGTTCACATAATGTATGTATCACCTATAGTGATGGATAATACCTCTTGTCTGCTCGGTAGCCTTGAATCATATTTCTTCATAACTGAATTCTTTCTTTTGTGTCCTTCTGCATGAAACTCTCTGTCTGATCCATAGATGTCTTCTGTGGCTATAATCATCATATTCTTGATTTATTATACATCTATATATATGATGTATTGACCTAATTAGGTTTCACTCTTTACAAGAAAAAACTCTATGATCAAAGCTTTACAACTTGACCTTGATCTCCTAGTTTGCATGTTTACAATCGGTTAGACTGATTAAAACTATTACATATGCTTTAATTGATCCTCAAGAAATGGTTTTACAAATAAGAATAAAGCTAATTTAAAAGTAAAGTGCTTTAGCTGACGTGTAGTCTCAGATCCACTTTTCTCGGGAATAAAACTGTCTCTCGGTAGACTGGTGCTCAGTGATGTCTCTGTAGAGATAATGCTCTTGGGCTACTCTATGAACTATATGTCGATGATAGTGCTATCAGTGTTCACTGATTTCAGTGATCTCTATGCTAAGATATTTTTGGTGATCATTGCACTTGTCTATTTCGGTGACCTCTGCGCTTGACTGTTTCGGTGACCTCTGCACTTGACTATTTCGGTGACCTCTGCGCTTGACTGAATGCTGTCACTCAGTGATCATGTAGTTGACAGTTCAAAAATTGTTTCCTTGTATACTAATGACAACTTATGATCATCAATATCCCCCTTTGGCATTAGTATCAAAAACTGATATGTGCATTTAACTGATGTGTTCAGTATATACACCAAGTGTTTACCTTGGCAAATGACTCCCCCTATGTGCATGCCTCGGTACAGTGTATGTACATGAATTCTCCTTTTTGTATTTCCCTCTTTGACATGTTTTCCCCTTTTTTAAGGTATATACATATATACATTTTCTCCCTTTTTGATGTATACATATATTTTCCCCCTTGCATATATTTCCCCCTTTTATATATTTTCCCCTTTTTTTGAAAATAAAGACAAAGGTGTAGTACTTACAACTTGTCAAATATGTGGGCATGGGATTTTTGAATGTCATCCATATGCTTCTCCTATTGCTCCTTGAGGTTCTAGAGGGTCATGTGTTCCAAAGTGATTCTGGCGTGGATGTCATATATACTCTCGATAACTGACATTTATGGGTTGGCAATTAATGTCTTTGTTGAAGTCATGTGTTTCAACAACAATGTGAGATTCGGGAGTAACATATCTTGAAGCTCGGTTACCACATCTCTAATTTTGCTTTCATCCTTTTGTAACTCAAGTCTCAACCATTTTTATTCTATAATCTTCTCATAATGCAATTGGAATGCATTATCCTCGGTTGTGAGACTTTGTGCACTAGCTTTGAGATCTTCATCTATTTTAGCTATCTTTTCATTGTGCTTGGTAGTGAAATGCTCTAGTGTGCACAAATTTTGAGCTAAGTTGACTACTTCTGATAATATTGGTTCCAACGTAGCAACTAGATCAGAAAGTTTCACCTTGTTTTCTGCCACTTCTTGGCTGATCTTATCTGTGAGCTTGGATTGACACTTTTCTTTTGCATGTTCTTCAATCACCTTTTCAACATATACATTCTATGATGTAATGGCCTTGGTGAGAACTGCTAACTGATCAATTATTGGTGTATTTTGATCAATTTGAGTGTCAGGTACTATCTGCAATAATATTTCCTTTGTATTATTCAAGACTTGTGAATTTTTGTGCTCCTTTTTGAGCTTGTCCTATATTGCCTTCCTTTTTCAAAGTTCTCCATACTTGGTCAGTGAATCAAGATCCAGTGTTCTAGGATCACAGTCAGGTATGTCAATGATTTCTTCAAGTGTGACCTATGTTTTTCTCTTCTTCTTCTGCTTCTTCTTCTTCTTCTTCTTCTTCTTCTTCTTCTTCTTCTTCTTCTTCTTCTTCTTCTTCTTTGAAATAGTATTGGAAGCAGGGGAATGAAGGACTATAGCAAGTTCCTTTTCTGTCTCTTTTGATTTGGGTTATTGTGTGGGAGGTGTGATGCCTTTTGTATGCTGCTCGGTATTAACTTGTTGGTCGATAGTAGACATATCTACATCAACCTTTTCTTTATCTGCAACCTTGTTTACCTCTTCAGATTCCTTGGTAGTGGCATCACTCAGTGGTTCCTCTCCACTTGTATCTTTCTTCTCCTCATTTGTATCCTTTTTCTCCCCATGGTCATCACCTTTATCCTCTGGTATGTTTGCATCAGGCTCAAGTTCCTTTTCCTTTTCTTCAGTAATGATATTGATAGCTTGTATCAATAAAGGCATGTGACTTGGTACATTCGTTTGTGCAAAATGCATTGTATCCTTTTCCTTTGCTTGCTCGGTGGTATCATTTACATCTTCATCATTCTTGGGATCATCATCAAAATCAATATTAGTTATATCTTTTATGGTGATCTTTGTTGTATCCCCTAATGATTTTAATATTTGAGGTACATCATCCATGGCCTTATTCGCCTCTATTGTCAAATCAACTAGATTGATATTCTCGGTGTCATTGACGAAGATATGCTCTGGGATTAGTGTGGTCTCCTTCTCTTCATACTGGGGTGTCTCGGTAAGAGCCAGTACCTACTTGGGGACATTGAATATTTCATTCCAAATCTCATTGCTTTCTTTCTCAAGGTCTTCTAATTTTCCCTCTAGTACTTTGTATTCTCTCATCTTTGCTGAAAATTTCTTTGCATGCTCCTTCATTGTTGAATCAATTACTTCAATTGTTGACTTGGGTGGCATGAGTGTAACTAGGGATCTTTCCCTTATTTGTTTTTCTGTGTACAAGGCATATGCCCATCTTGTTGATATTTTATCATTAAGTTCTTGTGGAATATTCTTTTTGAATTGTATAGGTACATACCAAGCCCTAGGAGCTTGCTTAAGACTGTAGAGTGCTTTCTTCAATTTGCAAGCATAACTATTTTTGTCATGGGTGTTGAAGCCTTATGGTTTTTCTATATATACTTCTTCTTCAATAACTCCATTTAAAAATGTAGTTTTTACATCCATTTTATGTATCTTCCACCCTTTAGATGCTGCAATGGTGATAATGGTTCTTACAGAGGTGTATTGAGCAACCAGAGCAAAAGTTTCTTCGTAGTCAATCCCAGCCTTTTGAGAGAAACCTCTAGCTACAAATCTGGCTTTATGTTTTTTGATACTACCATTTGAAGCATATTTGATTTTGAATAACCATATTGAAGAAATGACTGACTTTCCTTTAAGTCTTGGTACTACATACCAAACATCATTCTTTACTATAGATTGATATTCTTTGATCATTGCATCTTTCCATGCTTGACATGTTAAAGCTTCTTTAACATTAGGAGGTTTAGATTTTGTAAGTTCAGTCATAAGTACAAGATACCATTTCTAATTTCTTGTTCTCTTACTTTCTCTAAACATTTCATCTAGTTCAACATTATTTTCTTCAAACATTTTTCTTGCCCATAGTGGCCTTTTCTTGTTGTTAGGAATTTCAACCTCTTCAAGATTGGATCAAGGAAGATCTATTGTGTTCTCTCTTTGGTTCTCAACAATGTAGTTCATCTTGAAGTGTATTCTCAATGTCATGAATATTCTCCCTCTGATTCTCAGTGTCATGAATATTCTCCCTCTGATTCCCATTTGGCCCTTCTTCTATAAGTGTGGAGAGTTTGAGAGCAATGTTCTCTTCAAATTTGACATCTCTACTAATGTCAATAGATTTTTGTCCTGATATGTAGACCTTGTATCCTGTAGTAGTTTCAATGTAGCCAACAAATATTCCTTTCTTCCTAGAGGGTTCTAGTTTGGTTGTTTTCTCTTTAGGAATGTGAACATATACTAGAGATCCAAAAATTCTTAGATGACTTAGATCTAGTTTCTTCCCTGTGAAAGCTTCTTCAAGTTTAATGTTTTCTAGAATTAAGCCAGGACATCTGTTATGAACGTATACGATAGTATTACATGCTTCAACCCAAAATGAGGTATGAATATTTTGATCATGCATCATAGCCTTGGTATCTTCAATAATAGTTATATTTTTCCTTTCTGCTACTCCATTCTATTGAGGATTATAAGGTATAGTATAATCCCTCTTAATCCCAATAGAAATTCAAAAATCTTTAAAGTTTTCAGAGATGTATTCACCTCCGTTGTCTGATCTTAGTATTTTTATTTCCTTCCCATTTTGATTTTCCACTAAGGCTTTAAATTCTTTGAATTTTAACAATACTTCATTTGATTCTTTGAGTTTAAGAAATTGGATCCAAGTTTTTCTAGAGTAATGGTCAACGAAAATCACATAATATGAAAATCCTCCTAGTGAGAGAGTTGACATAGGTCCACATAAATCTGTGTGAATGAGTTCTAGTACATTTTTGGTTTTACGTTCAATGGAGGAAAATGATCTTTTGACATTTTTTCCTAGAGCACACCCTTTACAAGTTCCAATATGATTAGATTTTAGATTAGGTATGCCTGTAGTGATTTTCTTTATGGAAGGAAGAGTGCTTAATCCAAGGTGTCCTAACCTTCTATGCCAGAGTTCACTAGAATTTGATACTTCATGACATAGAGATAATTTATGACTATTACATAATTTGTATAGGCTTCCATCCTTATACCCTAAATAAATATAAATTTTAAGGTTAGTGTTCTTAGGCCATATTAACACTTTATCTTCTTGAAATGTAACACGATAGCCTTGATCGGCTAGGCCTGAAATAGAGACCAAGTTCCTTTTTATGCCTGGTACAAAGATAAAATCTTTTAATTGTAGAGTTACTCCTATTTTCAATTTGATTGAGCAGGTCCCAATTCCTTTCGATGGATAGGTGGATTTGCCTCCAATTGTAACTTCTTCAGAGGAATGTTCTTCCAAGGTTTCAAATTGATCTATGAATCCGGTTATGTGCCTTGATGCTCTGCCATCAATTATCCAATTGTTTGTGTTTGAGTTTACTTCACTTGATAAGGCCAAGAAGAATAGGGATATCTCTACTTCTTTGGTTTTGGCTATTGCAACTTGAATTTTCTTTTTCTCTAGACAGAACCTGTGTGTATGTCCAAGTTTGTCACATTTATAGCACTGTACTTTGGAGAAGTCTCTGGTTTTGTGATTTTGGCTATGGTTTCCCTTCTTATATTTGAACTTCCTTTTGTTGCTTTTGAAATTTGAGTGGGTATGTAGAGCTTGGATCTCTCCTCCTTTATTTGGTCCAATCCCTCTTGATATTAATCAGCATTCCTCTTGAGTGCAATCATTCTTTAGTTGATCTAACTTAGGTAGGGAGGATGACCATTTATACATTGAATAAAAGATTCCCATGAGATAGGTGTTGAGGCTTAGAATTACCACCCCAAATTAGGCATTGGGGCTTTACAGGTATTCTATCCTAACAATGGAAACCTTCTCTAGCTGTGGGTGGACTATGATTGAGAAGGCGTCTCTGGATTCTAGGCCGGTTCCTATCTGATTTGGGATATCACCTCCTGATTGGTAACTTAATGGGAAAAGGGAAGAAGGACCTAAAACTGAATGGGAAATTGGGTGATACGCCAAAACTTACTCCAGATCTATCAGGATTTTTCAAACCAGCATCGCCAACTAAAAAATCACTGAGCTGTATTTATCATTCTCTACTCAACATAAAGGTTGACTAGAATTCACTATTAGGGTTCATACCACAAACAGTAAAAAACTGACAACAAACTTACATATTCTACAAAAAGCCTAATTTTTGATAACATAGGAAAGGAATCAGAAACAATTCACTTTACTAGATCACATAAAATATGCAACACTTAATGTAGAAAAGAATAATAGGATTGGATCCAATACTCAGAAATTGATGTAATCAGAAAGCATACTCTTATTTCCTTCAAAAACCTAAAAATGTGGTTACAAAATGGTCTCTAAAACTTCTAGGAACAATAAGTTCACTATATGCACTATGTCCCAAATCTGCAACTCAAATGGATACAAAAAGCATCAAAAAGGTCTATAGGAACCAATAGTTCACTAAAAGAGCCTTCTCTCTAAATTTTGCACTCCTTTACATGAAGAAAAAGCCCAACTATATAGCCCATATTGCTCAATCTCGAAAATGACATCTCCTTCCAAAAAGTCCCTCTCAAACAGAAAGATAGCCCAAAATTAGAGGCCTAAATGATGCCTACAAATTGGCCTCCCAAAATTTTAGCTCAATCCCCAATTTTAAGGCATGACTCATGCCAAAAATTAAGCCCTAAAGACTAATTTTGAAAATGAAACTTGCCCTCCAATAATGCTCCCCTAATGTTGATATTTTCTTGATTTTCATCTTTTACACAATAAATATCAACATATTACAAAGAATAATTTAAAATATATCAAAGAATATATTTAAAATATCTAAAATATACCCCCTAAGATGTAACTCAACCTAAAACCATAACATATGGTAATAACTAACCATCTACAAAACCCTAACTTCAAATGTATGAGAATCAACCCATTAAAACTGACACCTTGGTCAACATGACCTATTTCACACTGTCATGGCATGTGATAAAGATGTCATGGCACTGTAGCCTACAAGCTATCAACTCCCACATAGTTCTCAATGGACTTCAACATTCTATCAAATCTGGCATAGGTATTTTTAGGCATTTCATTTCCGCACTTGTTGCCTGGGAGAGAATTTAGGTTTTTCTTGCTGTTGGGCGCTGCCATGCTGAGACATTCATCTTTGGTGATCTCTATTGTTTGACTTGTTCTTGGGCAGCATTTCTGAAGTTTAAAGCCATGAATAATGGCACTTTGCATTTTTCTTTGAAAGAACTTGAGCTGTACTGAGAGTAAAATAATGACAAGCTTGGTCCTCTTTGATATCTTGCGGGTTTTTACTGTAGTGAACTCGGGTTCCATTGCCATGAAACATGACGTTCTTGCATGTAGCTTATAGTTGAAATTTGAGCTCTTTAGTTGAATTGGTTTGCACACGTGTCTCCATGCTGAACACCCAGATAAGTAACACTTAGTCATTATGATTGGAAACTCTTTTACTTGAAATAGCTACTTGTTATTGTGCTTGACATGCTGTAACTTCTGCAATACATATTACGACCTTTTGGTTTTACAGATTTACATCCTTCTAGCAATAAATTTGTGTTTTACTTTTTCATTTACTTCCTATTGATTCCATTTTCTTGTAGCATACAATCTGTAGCTTCACTTGAAGTCTTTCTCTATAGATAACTGTATCTTACTCTTTTATGATTATTGCACAATGTATTGGATGAAATGGTAACAAAATCTGATCACCCTCATGGCTCCTTTTTTTTTTTTAATATCTGGAAGTAAACACAGAACATATGCAAGCTATCATTTTCTTTGACTGAGAAATGAATTCCATAACCTTTTGTCTTGTCTGTAGACTCCATTAAATTTTTCCTTTAACAACAAGATAATAATGTCAGAAAACAAAACTATCTTCACACTGTTGAGGCCGTGAGCATTTGAACTGAGAATACTACATATTTGATATGCATCATTATGTTTTGTGCTTTATTTCCATCTATTACTGTTGGATCACTTTTAAATATGCAGTCTTTTAGTATAAGAAATAATGTATAAATACACTATTTAACTAATACCCTATATAGAACATCTCTTCAAATTCATATTAGGCACATGGATACTGTACTTGTTCAATTCTTATGGATATATACATACATAGATACCAGTGAGTTTATATGCACACTCTCTTTTACTTGTTTGTAGAAGTAGATGTCAATGTAGATTGATTCCTTATCTCATTCAAAGGCATCATGTACTGTGACAACATTACTTTCCATTCATCCTGCATGATAACAGTACACATTTCGCCTCCATTTGTTCAAATCACTTCTTATGCATCTGTATGAACTGTATCCTCTTGTAATGCTCACAACCTTCTTGTATGTAATGTCTTATGTGAAGTTCGAGCATGGGCTTGTGACACTCACTAGATTTCTTTTGTTATCTGCATTTATTTACTTGTTCACCTATTGCGCACACATCATTGATCAACTTGTTAGGTCAGCAAACAACATGAGCCAATTAATGTTTGTGTATGAGTGTCATATGAGATGACACTCATGCATGAATGTTGGTTGTTTTGTTTGTGTTTGTTAACTTAATAGGCTGATGTCATTCTGAAGAAATTTTTTCTCAGATTCAAGACCTAAATCCCTTTAATTCAGATTCTTTTGGTTCTACAAATAGCAATACTTTTAAAAATGCAGACTAATAACCATATGTAATGAAAGGTTTCATAAGGATATGTCCGTTTGATATTATTTATTCAGTTGATGCTAAGGCATATCTTGCTGTCATATTGATGTTATTAGTAAATATTCAGCTTTTGAAAACTTGATTGATGTATGTTGTTTGTGGTTCATGTATTGCTTAGATCCAATTGGATCTAACATCTCTTTTCACTTCGTGATGAAAGACAGGACCCTAGACCTAATATGCTGAGCTGACTAAAGGATGGACAGAAGACACCACGAAGACTGGACAAGGAAGAAAATCAACACCAAATGCAGATATTTCACCATACAAGGCAATGGATGGACCCCAACTCATGCTTCAGTCATGCTTTTCTTTCTGTAATTACCACTAAGTTTTGAATCCAAAAGATGTAACATGAAACCTATATGCATACTACATTCAGTTCGAATGCACAATGTAATGATCAATTAGAATTTTGAATTTTAAAACATGATCAATACTTAGAATACAATTATCTGATAGTATGAATGCAATAGCAATGTATTTTTACCATCTTCTGAATAAAAAATATGGAACAAATGTATATTTATGCAATTTTTTGTATGTATGATTGTTAGATTGCAAATGTGCAAATTTAGGGTAACATCAGGTAATCCTCTAAGATCTATTAATGTTAACTCCATATTGTCAACATTGTTCCCAATATTAGATGGTTGATCCTTTAATTCAGAAATTATTAGAAAGTAAGACGTAATGGTTTCCCCTTTGTTCATCTTTAGATTCAGGAGTTGTTGTTTGAGAGTAAGTAGTCTACTTGTATTATTGATCTCATATGTTTTTTGAATGGTCTTAAATACTTCATAGGCGGTTTTTAAGCTATCTATGGAAGGAAGAATGTGGTCCTTAACATCATCGATTATTGTTTTATTTTCTTTGTTGTTACGCCTTTTCCAGGTTGATTTATCAGGTTCATCTTCAGGGATCTTTATATCCTCCTCAACATAGGAATCTAACTCGAGTTCTTGAAGCAATGTGAGGATTCGTATCTTCCATGAGAAGAAGTTTGTAGCACCTTCAATTCCGTCTTCCAAATTAATGCTATTGGCCATTTTATAATTTTCCTCTTAAATTCTAATAGTAATTTGATATAATTTAGAATTTTATTTATTTATTTAATTCTTCTCTAAAGAGGCTCTGATACCATGTTAGGAATGGAGATCTTTAATAGAGAGAATTTAATATGCATATTCAAGTTCTTTATGTATGTTTTAGTAGTAATGGGTAAAAGCACAATAATCTCTCACCCTTTTACAAAGGAAAATGTTAACATCACCAAAATTGTAAAACTTCAAGGGCATAAAATTCACATTTCTATTGAGAATTTGAAGATGATGTAACTAATAAAATGTGTCAAATAGGATGAATTAGATGCCTATAATTTTTTTAAAAAAAATTGAACCAAAATTAATATATTTTTGAAATTTTTAGGTCTATTTTTCATTTTCTGGAAAATACTGTAAATCAAGGAGTTTACTTCCTGCCAAATCATTATAAGTAAAACATTATTTTTTTCCTCCAATTTCAAAATATCTTTTAGATGACATGTATAGGTAGTGCAGAAAAAAATAAAGAAGTGTTTTTGATGTATAGTTTGCCCGTTATAACTATTCAAATTCGAACTTACTTGAAATAAATAGTTTTGTCTCCTGTCATTTTTGCCCTATCAAAACTATACCAAAAACCAAATAAATTACATATTATTGAAGAGGAGTCTCTTCTTTAGTGTTATTGATGATTTTAAATTTTTTTTGAATTGATTTAGAATTTTTTTATATTATCCGAATCAACGACTTCTAAAAGATTGAATAAACTACATGTAGTTTTTCACAAATTTGTTCAATGTTTTGTAGTCAAAACAATATAAAATTTATATGTCAAGAATTGTTGTTCTGAGATCTAGAAAAGGGTACTTTTAGTTTTTTGACATTGTCTAGTTTGAGCAAAGAAAAAATAGCAGAAGTGCAAACTTCTATATTTTTTATGTTTTTGGAGGTTTGGTTGCCACATGGCATGCCACCTAGGTAGACTCAGCCCAGTTAGACTCAGCCCAGTTGGACTCGGTTGAGTCCTACTGGCCCTCCCATTGGCTTGCACACAAGCCAAATTGGCTATGTAGGCGCCATTCAGTGCCACGTTGACTGGGCCGAGTCAAACTGGGCCAAGTCTAAATCGGCCGAGTCAATCAAGTTAGCTTAAAAGGTGACAGATTATTGTGCTTTTACCCTTATATAAAATCTTTATTGATATGTTTCTACAACATACATAAATATATATAAATAATATATACCTTAACAATGATGTCTATGTAGAGACATGACTATACGTTGCTTATACCACATACAACCATGTCTTTACATAGACATGGCATATCATAACATATCAATAACATAAGTTTAAGCGCTGTCCATTTAACTCGACGTGCTACATATAACTATCATATGATAGTTATCATAACACATATATGTGATACAATAGTTATCATAACTCATGCATATCATTAAGACATCGACCACGGTTGATATAATAGCATTTGTCAACTGTTTTACTTTATATTAAATA
>MU223089.1:7001151-7032463 GCA_018584345.1 Thuja plicata
ATGAGATGTAAATGCAAGAAAATTAATCCAAAGATTATTTATTATAGATTTTAACAATCCAAATTGAAATGTGTACTCCTAGATTGTTGATGCAAATGCTTGAAAACAAGTAAATTAATCTAAGATGCTAAATACTTGAAAACTTTGAATGTTTAAATTAAATGAGCAAAAATCTACATAATAAAAATACTAAAAAATTTGGATCCTTTGTGAGGAAATGAAGCCATCTTTTATTAAAAAATCTCTCTCAAATCGACGATCGAGATTGAAAGCTGAAGAACAAACAAGATTCAATTGAAAGAAGCACAATCCACGTACACGAAAGATGATTGGTTGAGAGAGTTAGTTGATTGAGCTGACTGATCAATCATTTAGGAAACTTCCAGAATCAGTTGACTGAGCTGACTGACCAGTCATTTAGGAAACTTCTAGAATCAGTTTTCAGTTAACTGAACTATTTCCAAAATGAGAAGCAGAGAGGAAGTAGTTAACTAAACAAGACAATTTTGTTTCTATTTTGATGTTCAATTGACTGAAATGATGACATATAATGAAATTTTAATATTTAAATGATTTTAAGTGCATTTTAACTCAATTTTATTAATTTAATTCCTTTTTTTATTTTATTGACAATTTAGCAACTTATTTAATCAATATATTGGAATATCAATTAAATAAATAACCTAAGGTTAATTTTCCAATATATTATGATTTTAGGAATTAATTAATTAAGTGTGATGATAGATTAGGACCTAGGGTTCAGGTCTGATCAGACTGAATATAATAAATTACCTTGGGTTAGGACTTAAAATGATCAAGATTAGGGTTTTCTTGATGAGAGATCAAGATTGGGGTTCTAGGGTTTAGATGACCATTTTTAGGTCATTATATCACCCAGTGAGAGTACTCATACAGAAATGTGTATTTCTTGCAATTTTTTACCTACTTTGATTTTCATATGCATCCCCGTATGAGAGACCTACTTCCTCGTATCACTCGTGGAGAATGCTCATACAAGTCTGCACTTACTCATACTAATTTTTGAAAAATTTGCCCAAATTCAACGTTTGACCTGATTTTTATTGCGTTCCCAGTCTCTAGTTAGATTATGTATTGTCTTTTGAAATTCCAATCGAGAACAACGAGCTTGTCCTAGTTTTTTCCTCGGTTATAATATGTTGTTAGTCTGACTTTTGCTGTCATGAATCTTGAAGTCATTGTGCTAGTTCATTGATCTGTCCTTCACTATAAATTTGATCATCTTTTGCCTTTGTTATCCTTATTCTGAGTTGTGAGTGCGGTTTCATTAACCTTGACTCAAGATCAGAGTCTTTTCTTCTCCTTCTCAGTTGGATGTTATCTTTTTGTCACCATCTTTGGTCTTGGACTTAGCCAACATGTCGCTATTATTTTAGTACTTGTTAGGCGAATCAATTGATTCATGCCTATACAAACTAGAAGCTCTCTTAGACCCTTCTATGAGGATGAAAGATAGTATCTTCCATTTGAGTAAAACCCTCTTTTAAGAGAGGAACAAGAGATTACAAACAATTCAATCTCCCCCCGCCAAAGGTCACCAAATCAAAGAATGTCAGGAGAAAGATGAGGATGAGATTGGTCTCGACATAGCAATCATAATGCTAGTATCCAGGGTGCTTACTATAAACACTCCTCAAGTGATTATGAGCCTGACGAGCCTCAAATTATCAAATGTCTTCATGACAAATAATTCCTCAAGATAATGAAGACTATCATGAATCAAGACAAGGAACAATACTTTCTCGAACTGGCCCAACAAGGAGCCCAAATTCCTCCTTACTATAGAACTAAAGATGTTATCGCCAGGGAGGAAGAAAATCCTTTGACAATCATGAGCAAACAATTACAAACCTTGAAAAAGGAAAGAGAGAAAATAACTATGAAATACTCTATGGAAACCATTTGTATATTTTGACAAGGACCTATACTTACCCCCGTTCCCCCGTGGAGTGGAAATTCCTAAGTTTGACAAGTATGGCGGTCAGTATGATCCTCAGGATCATGTCCGGGAATTCTACGCTCTATGCATAGAATTTATGCACAAACAAATGTATCTCATGCGTCTCTTTTCCTAGAGTCTAGGTGGCCAAGCCATGGAGTGGTTTTCAAAGTTACCCACTAGATTCAAAACTTTTGATGAGTTGATAAACCTGTTTCTACAACAATACTCATACAACATACAACATCTTGTATCAATGATCGATCTGTGCAATACTTAGCAACAGATGAGAGATACTTTCCTAACTTTTCTTCAGTAATGGAGAATATTTTTTTCTAGATATCCATGACTCATACCTGAGTTAGAGAAAATGGATATATTTACCAACGTGTTACTACCTGAGTACAACTATCCGCTCAGCTGCAAGATCTCTCCACTTTTGATAAGATCATGAAGAGTGCACTAAAGATAGAGAATGTGCTTGTCAAAAGGGGTGAGATTACCCTTTACAAGGAAACCAAGTACAGTTCCAGTTCCAAAGACAAAAAAAAATATTGGAACAAAAACAAGCAGGTGGTGAATGACGGAGTTGTCGACCACGTTGCTCCTCAACCAAAACCAGAGGGTCTTCAACTTGATGAGTGGATCAAAATACCTAAAAGTTGTTGAAAATACCAAAAAAGATACTTCCAAAGGATTCAAAAACCTTATGAAGGAAGAAATTTAGGCTAAGTGCAAGCAAAAATTCGCTCCTTTGGGTGAATCTTATGAATCGACGGTTAAGACTAGTTGTTGTCAATCAGGATTGTGCCTCTAGCTTTGATAATGAAATCTAGCTATCCCGTTGAAACATGGAAATGTTCTCATTGATGGGAGAGAGAACAAGTATTCATATTGTAGGCCAGTTCCTATATTATTTGGATTATCACCTATGACTGATTTTGGGAAAAGGGAGAAAGAATAACTGAAACTGAATAAACTAACTAAAAGGGTGATACACCAAATGGATTCAAAATTTCTCAAAATTTTAAACCATCATCCATAGGACATGTACTAATGGTTTCTTTAATAAATTTCACTATTCAATGCAAAGGCTGACTTAAAATTCACTACTAGGGTTTATACCACTAATAATGACACTTCTGCCAACAAAATTGCAGATTTTGCAAAAGGTTTACACTCCACAACCTAGAATAGGAATTAGATAAATTCACTAATATATACTGCAGAATACTTAACACTTTAATGCAAAAAATTTAAAAGGACTGATAACAAAAACTCAGAAAGATATATGAATAATGGGGCAAGCTTTATTATCCTGGAAAATCTGTAAAATAGTTACATGAGAAAGTATGGAAAAATGCCAAGGAATACATGCATTCACTTGAGCACAATCTGTATCAAACATGAACTGATGGCTACAAAATGTAAGAAAAAGTGCAAAGGAACAAAATTCTCACTAATGCAACTTTTCTCCTAAATTTTGAACCCCTAAAACTGAGAAAGAAGTTCAGATATATATCCCTCAAAGATAATTTTGAAAATCTAGATCCCTCAAAAAAGCCCCCTCCAAATTAGCTAAAAAAACCTAATTTTGAGGCACAATTGATGCCCTAAAAATAGCCTCTAATGTTGGTATATTCAAAATATACATCTTTACAAAAAATATTACCAACACATAAAACATGTACCAAAACCCCATGTTACCCATACATAGTCGACCTTCCACATAAAAACCCTAACCCTGCTTAAACAATACCCTAACCATGCGTAAACAACCCCATCTATACCTAAGGTCAACATGACCAATGTTCGATGCAAAAGATCTACATCAATGGTAATGGCTGAGTCGTTGTGGCACTTGGAGAGGTCTATCATGCAACTTAGTGTGCAAGGCATTAACTGCTTCTCTGACAATAAATTTTCAAGTTTTATCAAAACTTTCATATGCATTGTTTCGCATTTCATTTGGCATTCTATTTTTGGGGAAAATATTAGGGTTTTTTTCTCATGCTGTGATTTTTCTACCATGCTATGGATATGGCATCCATCTCTTGACTTCTCTGCTGCTCTATGTGATTTTTTAGCTAAAAAATAACTTCTTCTTTGTTGAACTTAGGATTTTTGCATATGGTGGGTAATAGTGTGAAGTTTAGAAGAATTTGGAATCTCTGCATGTATTAAGCATCTGGATTCACTAAGAGTTTGAGTTTATGCACAACACTTGAGTTACTTGTTAATAATCTGAGAGCTCGGGCTCTCTCCACCACGAGCTCTACTTGGACTTGAATCTTCGCATGCCATATTATATGGCATTTTTCATGCACATATTTTCTGAACATGGCCTCTTCAGTTGAACTTGGACTCTCCACCACGGGCTCTACTCTGGGACTTTGCATGCCATATTATATAGTGATGTTCCTACATCTTCATGAACTCGACTTCAACACATCTTGACTTTGCAACTCTTAGATAAGTTATTTCTTCTTTTCTTTGGCATCTACACTGTTATTTTGGTTAAACAAGCCGTTTACATTAGATAGCTTTGAAATATTTGACATCTTTAGTCGCGACCTTTAGTAATCTTGTTAACTCCACCATTACAATGATTTCTGGGGTTATCTTGATCTGGGTATCCATGATTTCCACTAAATAGACCTCTGTTATGGTTAAGATAGGCTCGAGTTTGGAGCTAACACTTAGAAATAACTATATTTTATTATTGTTATCCATCTCTGTTTGAGCACTCCTTTGTTAGATAACTCCCCCGAAGCTTCTACTGTCGATCTGGAGGTCGAGCTCTATCTCAGTTAATGTTTGTTGTCTAGTTATAAACAAACATTGTTGACTCTACTGGCATTGGTTTTTGTCTTCACGGGGTTTATTTGTGCTCGTATCCTCTACACCCACATGGTCATTATTGTCGCTCCACTCTTGTGATAAGAACATAACATTCTTTGTTAGAACTGGGCTAGTCTTGATGCATAATGTTGCCACTGTATATGTTTGAATGGTGTCGCTCCATTTTGTGACATCTGTATTTGATCTAGGTTGTCGTTATGCTATATTTTGTTCACTGTGATTAAATACCCACTATCTGAGACTGAAAACCCAAACTGTTATTACATTCATGTATAAATTCTAAATTTTTTCCATTACATAGTCTCTCTTTACAAAATAGGGAAAAGCATTTCATTTATAAATAGTTATCACCTCCAATGAAAGTGTTATTCATGGGGTTTGAGCATGGGCTCGTGACTCCCATGAGCAATACTGTGAAACCGATCCCGATAGATGCATACCTTCATTCATTAGAATAGTTTTGTTATGTATATATGCATATTCATTCTCTATTACAACACTGTCAGCTTAATTTAATCTTTGCACATACACTATAATTGGAACATGCATAACAATAGCAATAATACCATTGTTATTTTATGAATATGTAATCATTGTCATGTGAACATGCAAAAAATAGGACTGTTGTTTATTTTTTTACATTTTTTGCATAATATTTTGTCATTACAACATGTATCTTAACAACATTAGAAAATAACATTGTTTATTTAAACATTCACTCTTCCTTGTCACTTCTTTTTTCATTCTTGAATAGTCACTTGATAGCTAGCATAGCAATTGCTCCTCCCATAGCTTAAAGATTGACACTATTTTCTTGAATTCTTCTTGAATATGTATAATGACATCAACAAACAATAACACTAATCACCTTTTAATATAAACTGCTTGTCCTCTATTTTTTATTTATTCTTGATTTGCAAAAAGGATGTTATTGTTTATTCTTCTTATTCTGTTTCTCACTCATTCAAATAAACTAGTATTTAGAAAAACACTTAGGATGAATTCTTGTCTGATGCAAATAATGTATGAACTATGTATACACAATTTCTCAATTTGATCCAATGCAATTGGCTCCTCTGTATATGCATTCTACTTTGCAACAGTATTAATGTTCTCCTCTTGTAAATGCACTATTTTATTTTATTTTTTATCCTTATGCACTGCTATTTAATCTGATTCACGTATGCATACTCATATGATAAAGTTGATGCACTCATTTCTTATGTATAGCTGAAACTTGATAAACATCAACATTATCTTATATGTGCCTAATCCATTTGATAACATTATAGTAAGTGACACTTTACTTTTGTTGATGCATAACATCAATCATCTTTTTAGCAACATTACAGTTAAACCTAACTTGTACAGTAATGCATAATAGTGTTACCTCATTTGTAATTCATCTCTTTCTCTGCATCTCCTCATAGCATTAGACCATCTCATTGCAATTTTAAGCATCCACCTTTCATTTCACCTGCATCTACCAGTAGTATTATCATACTTTGCATCTTTGTATCAATGATATTAACTTGTAACAACATGCTCGCATTTTGTACCAACTTTTAGGAACTGCATCTCTTTCTTCTGCATCGTCTCATTCCTGAACCTCAAACTCTTTAGCTTTCTTTTATTGCATGTAATGCATCTTGTGAGGTTTGAGCACGGGCTCATGATGCTCACTACATTTTTCTTTATCATCTACCACTAGTGAATTCATAGATCATGTTTCTTTTTGCATTTGAATATACTTTTTCTTATCTTTCTTGCACACACCATCAAATCAACATGTTAGGTTAGTGAACAAAATTAACCAATTAATGTTTGTGTGTGAGTGTCATGTAAAATGAAATTCATGTATGAATGTTGGTTAATTGGTTGTTTTCACCATCTTAATGTGTTGATATTCTGAAAAAGGTTTCTCAGCTACAAGAACCAAGTCCCTTTAATCCAGATTTTATGATTTACAAAGAATAAATTTTAAATGATGCAGAATAATGACCATATACAGTAAAAGGTTTCATGGAGTTATGTCCCTTTGATACTTTTATTCAGTTGATGTAGAGGCATACTTTGCTGTTGTATTGATGTTATTGGTAGATTTTCAGTTCTGAAAGTTTGATTGTAGTATGTTGTTTTAGGTTTCTATGCATTGCTTAGATCCAATTTGGATCTAACTCTTTTCTCTCTCTATGATGCAGGTCAAGACCAAAAGAAGAATTAGGATGCATAAAAAACAGAGACAAGGCCAAAGACATGAAGATTCAGATAATGTAGCTAATCAACTCCAACATGTAGAAGACCTCTTAAAGGCAATGCATGGACCCCTAAACCTTATTATGCTTCTATCTTACTTTCAGAATTGCATATGTTCTCTAAATTATCAATATGAAAGATGTAACCTTGAAGGAATATTTGTTTACTACATTCATTTTGAATGCATAATGTAATGATCAATTATGAATTTGAGTCTTTGAATCTGATCAATACTTAGAGTATAATATCACTGTTAATATGAATGCAAAAGCAATGTATTTCAACTTCATTAGCTGAATAATAGAGTTAAAGAGGTGTAAATTTATGAAATAATTTAATGTTTTTGATTGACATACTGCATGTGTACTTCATTTTCTGAATTCAAGCAATTCTGCAACTTAGAACAACAACTATGAATCAATAATTCAATGTAAAAATAGTGTCAACTTACCAATTTACTATGCAAAACTAAATTGGTAACATTTTTTGGCGACCTCTCAGGGGTGTTTTCCTTCTAAACAAAAATAGACCAGTTGCCTTTTGCTTATCCATTGGGCACAGTGTCTTCAAATTTAGGAACAACTGAACCTTCTCAAACTGAACACAACTGCAAACTGAAAACTGAAACTAAATTGAAACTTGTGCTGACCGCACTTAGAGAAAGCAAACTATTACTGAAAAACAATTTATACTTCATCATTTTTGTATGAACTTATGTTTATGATGTGATATAGAAAAATTTATCCATGTATCATGTGATGAGCATAATTTATATGATGATGCTGCTATTCAGAAATAAAAACCAAAAAAACTACTAAACTCAAAGGTAGAATGAGCTTGAACAACAATCTTAGTTGCACAATATATGTTTGGGATTAATGCTTATGATATGAGACAGTGGAATTTATCCATGTCTCATGTGATGACTATGATGTTCATGCATATATCATGTGATTGATCTTGTTGTTTTTGTTCATTCTAACCTTCAAAACTGCAAAGCAAACTATCTGAAAAACACCTTCTCTTCTCACCATGATCACATCATTAAGTTATGCATTATTTATAACCAGGAATCCCAAGGGGTTCTCAATTATGCATGGTGTGTACCTTCTTTATTTTACCACTGTGAGATTAGAAGTACTAACTGCAACTAACTGAAGAAAACTAACTATGTGCAAAGCACTTATTCAAACCAACTAACCTCAAAGGCAATGCTTGAGGTGGATCCCATTAATTGGGATTGGAAATTATTCTCCTTCCATGTTTGGGAGATGAAAATAATTGTATGCCTTACATCCTATAATCACAAATGGACCATCCCAATTGACATCAAACTTTGAATGCTTACTAGGTCTACTTTTCATCTCATCCCATTTGAGCACTAAATCACCTTCTGTATAGACTCTTGCGACAATTTGTCTGTCAAATATATTCTTCATTTGATCATGATGTTCCTCCAAATTATGAAATAACCTTTCCTAATCTCTTCCAACTCTATCAATTCAGAAAGCCTTACCTCCATAGGCTGTTGGTCCAGCAGATCTAATTCTTTGATCATGTTCAAACTTGGTAACTCTACTAAAATTGGCAACCTTGCTTCTCTTCCATAAACCAGCATGTAAGGTGAATTACCTGTTGAGCGCTTTGGGGTGATCCTATCAGCCCGTAAGGCATGTTTTAACTTGGTATTCCAAGCTCATTGATTATCTTCAATAGTCCTCTTGATGATGCGAATCAGACTTTTATTTGTTGATTTAGCTTGTCCATTACCTTGGGGGTAATAATTGGATGAGGTACTAAGGTACACATTATTCTTAACTGCCCAATAAGTAATTCTTGTGCCTAAAAAGGCTAAGGCATTATCAAAAACAATGGATTCAGGTGTTCCAAACCTTGCAATCAAATCTTCATAAAAATTCAGAACTGAACTTTCATTTGCATCTTTTAATGCAACAACCTCAGTCCACTTTGTAAAATAATATGTTGCTGTCAAAATATATCTATGACCTAAAATTGATGATGGATTTATGGGCCCAATAAAATCCAACCCCCACTTAACAAAAGGTTTTTCAACTTGAACTAGATTAAGAGGTAAAGACGCTAACCTCCGTTTATTTGCAAAAACAACACATTTCAAACACCTCCTCATCCATATGAAGGCATATTTATATAGGTTTGGCCAAAAATAGCCAGCCTTCATAATCTTTAATGATGTAGTCCTTGCAACAAAATGGCCACTTGCTGGTCCATCATGGAATTCTTCCAAAATATTTTCAGTTTGATCTCCACTAATGCATCTCAACAACATGCCATTAAAATCCCTCCTATATAGTATATTATTTAGCAAACAATAAGGAATGGACTATAATCTGAAATACCTCATTTTTGATCTATCCAAACCTTCAGGACATCATCCTATTTGCAAGAAGTCAACCATATCATTCACCCAATCATTGTGTAAATCTTGGACAACAAGTTGTTCATTGTCTTCTAAAGCCAAAACAACTTTAGAATCATCTTTTGGAGTGTTATCTCCATTTTCATCTAACTATTCACATAAATCCTTACCTCTTACCAACTTGGTAACTTTAATTTTAATGTCATACTCCATTGCCTTTGTGATCCAACCTGCTCTCTTGGTGTTGAAATCTTTATTAAGAAAAAAACTCTTTAACAGAAGGATGTGCAACCATCAGTTTAATCTTATTGTTAGAAAGCATATGCCTGAATTTATTCAAACTTCTAATCACAACAAGTACATGCTTTTCAACAAATGAATAATGTAGCTCATAGTCTTTAAGTCCTTGATTGAAAAAGCTACTGGTTGCTCAAAACCTATGTCATTCTTCTGAACTAACATGGCAACAATGCTATCAACATTCTCATATGCATATAAAATGAAATCCTTTGAAAAATCAGGATTTAATAAAGTAGGGGCAGTAGATAATGCTTCCTTAATTAATTCAAAGCTAAGTTTGCCTTCTTTGGTCCATCTGAAAGCAATATTTTTATTGATCATGGTTGTTAATGGCATTATTAATTCAACAATGTCTAGAATAAATCTTGTTACAAATTTGATTCTTCCTACGAAAATTTGAAGACCCTTTTTGTGAAGAGGAAGTGGTAAGGCAAGGATAGCACTTACTCTTTCGGGTTCAATAGTGATACCCTCTTTTGAGACAATAAATCCCAGAAATTTACCTTCATGGACAACAAATATACTTGGGATTTAAAGAGATACCATATTCCCTGCATCTCTCAAAGATAACTCTTAAATGCTTAAAGTGATCTGATGCATTCTTTGAGAAAATAGTAATATCATCAAGATAAACAAGTACAAACTTATACATTAAGTTTATGAAGGCCTTGTCCACAGCCTTCTGAAATGTTGCATCTACATTAGATAAGCCAAATGACATCTTTTGATAAGCCATAGTTCCCCATTTGGTAGTAAATATTGTTTTGATTCTGTCCTCTTCTTTCACCAAGATCTGGTTATAATCAGAGAAACCATCAAGCAGTGAAAATTGTTCTGAACCTGAAACAACCTGCAAGATCTATTCCATTGAAGGTAAATGATGTCTATCCTTTAATGAAGCTCTATTCAAGTCACAAAAATCAACACACAATCTGATTTCTCCATTATTTTTCCTAACAGGAACCAGATTATATACCCATAAAGTATGTTTGATTGGGAATATGATATTACTCTTAATTAATTTATTCAATTCTTTAATCATGAGAGGCTCTAGTTTAGGATTTATTGGCCTCTATTTTTGCCTAATTGGTTTGGCTCCTGGTTCTAATTCAATCGTATGCTGAGAAATACTAGGATCAAATCCTTTCAAATCTGAATAAATCCAAGCAATAATATCATGAAATTCATTGCATAAGTTGACAAAGGTTTGATGTTCTTCAGGTGTACATACCTTTCCAAGTTTCAACACTTTATCCTTTGCAACTGATACTTCTTCATAATGTTCCTCTTTGATCTACAAGCTAGATTTATCCTTTTTAAATTGATCATTAGTACCAAACATGGATTCTAAGGTCACAAGAACTTTGGGCATCTTATTTATCCTTAACTGAATGATCTGGTCATCATATTTCTCCTACAATTTCTTCTGGTTTGGCTGTGCAAACTCAGCTTCCTCTCTCAAAAAATTAACAATATGTTGGTCAGATTCAAAGACTTACCAACAATCAATATTATTAGGGAAAACGGGTCTAACAATTACTTTTACATGCTTTAGTCCTTTATTATTGCTGATCTCAGTTGGGATATCATATTGGGCACCAACAACAGCAAGCCTATCAACATGTTTGTTCCAATTTCTAGGAATAGATTACAAATTAAAAGCCTCAAAACCTTCAATTAAATCCCATAGAACATGTTTATAAATTTTCAATAAATTTTCTTAGTTGAATGGATATTTTTAACCTAATTTACAATTAGTTCTGAATCACCATAAACTTGCAAATAGATGATACCTCTTTTAATAGCCCACTTCAATCCATTTATGAGGCTTCATATTTAGCAATGTTGTTAGTACAACTGAAAGTGAATCTAAAAGAAGAATAATACCTCTCATCTGCTAGTGAAACCAGCATACAAGCTCCCCCTGCACCTATCTTGTTGTGTGAACCATAAAAAATAGCTTCCAGATAGCGTTAAATTGCTGTTCAAAATTTGAATCTGCATTTTTTATAATAACTAGTAGAAAATTAGAAATCTCATGGATAACATAGTTACCAAAACTTGGTTCTTCAAGTTTTTGATATGAAATTCCAATATTTTCAGTAGCCCAATCATCTAACAAAACATCAGGAAAATTACTAATTTGTGTTTGAGCCTCATGAACATCAAATATTTCCTCTTGATAAAATAACACAACTGATGATTCATTTACATCATCAACAATATGTTGTTCAACACATAATTTTGCAATAGCATATGATTTAATGGTTACCATGGTACTGTACCTAGTGCGGAAAAGCATGTGAGTCCAATCTGTAGACAAGTAACCTCCTATCTTGACAGTAAATTCTCGTGATAAACATATAGATAAGTTAGGAGGTAGATCAATAATGTAGACATTCATAGGTACTGAAAAACTAGGACAAGCATGCAATGTCAAATCTAGATTACTTATAACCTCCACGGCTACAACTATTGTTTCGTCTAACTGGACTACCCCTCTTTCAAGTGGTTCATACTTAAGGCCTAGTTGGTCTACAATTTTCTTTGGCATAACCGAGCTAGTAGCACCAGAATCAATCATACAATTGTGAACTAGGTGTTGTCCTATAATGATAATAACATAAAATGGAGGAGGTTTGATCAACTTAGTTGGTTGTTGGGATGTGCTAGTACTTGCAACCACTAAAACCTTAGGGGTTTGTTGAGACAAAACCTTAGCAAATAATGTAAGTGTTTGAAATGCTTCTTGTAACCTGTATTTTTGGCCTGGAAGAGCCAAAAAATCCCACATAAATAAAGGAACACGTGTCTTTTTTAGGTGATCAACAATATTGAAGTTCTGAACACTAACCTTTTGATGTCGTTTTAAAACAACAGGCTCATTTTCTATTTGTAATGGTTGTCCTACTCCTTTTTGAGCTTGTACATGCTTCTTAGCTTTATTTGTCTGATGTTGTACTATAAAAACATGCTTTTGAACCTTATCATCTTGCTATTGATCATTTCCAGCCTTGATTTTTGACCTTGTTCCTACTGCTATAGGTCTCCATACTTGATTTGAGTCAAAATTTGTTGCTAAAACAATGTCATCATCATTAAATTGACTAAAGCAACACTAGGATTACCTTGTGGTTGTGTTTGATCATATTGTACCTCTGTTTGGCTATTAACCAGGTGTCCCTTTAGAACATCCTGCCTTCTAGCCTCGAGTGTGTGAGGACAATCTAACAAAAAATGAGCATCATTACATGTGTTATACCATTATTCTTCTTGCACATAATTGTTTTGAGGAACAAATACCATCTCCTTGGAACTACTCAAAGTTGCATAATTATATGCTTGACCAACTCTTTGACCATAATTCCTTTGCTATCCTTGAGCTTGACTTGGCTGGCTTGAGCTAGAAGCCTGATTAAATGGTCTATTATGTTGATAATTTTCTTGAGGAGGCCTATTGTATTGGCCTTGTTGTATTTTTAATTTTGTTATCTCATTACTATAGCTTAGAAGAGTCCTCATCATGCTGTCACTTGTGTCTTTTAACTCCTTGATAGGAGCTGTAGCAGCATATTCTTCTGTTGCAACTTGCATATTTAGCGTTGGTATAGGTGGAATAGTTGCTATAGGTGGAATAATAGCTGGTACCACTGGCTATATTTCTGCACAATAAGGCATTGGAGGCCTTGGAGGTAACTTTCCAGTTTGTATAAAGTTGTTTTCAGCTCTAACAACAACATCATAATCATTAGGTAAAGTATGTCCTCCCATAGATTGTATCATAACTGAAATGTCACTATTAAAAGCCTTTAGATAAACATAAATGCATAATCATTAGATGGTTTAACAGATGCTATAATTCTATCCCAAGTTCACTGAAAATAAAAATTGAAATCTGAAATATGCTCATTAGTACTTATTTTAATTGTAGTCAACTGCTCAACCAATGATAAATTATCAAATCTATCTTCAAATTTTCTAATTAAAATGGTTCCTAACTCATCCCATGTAGAAACAGAATTTACTGCTAAACTTTGAAACCAAATTAATGCTTTGCCCTTAAGAGAAGATGCTAATATCTTTAGTGCCACATCATCATGTGTCACTTGATGCAAACCAAAAAAGAGTGGCAATATCTTTAATATGCTCTATTGTTGAAACATGATTTTTTCCATTAAAGTATGACAAACCTTTTAACGCTGCTGGTGGAATATCATGATGAGAAGCAATTTGTAATGGGCTACCAGCATTAAAAGCCACAAATGGCAAGTTTCAGGCCATCTGTACTGGTGGCACTTGCTGTTGAACTATAGGTGGTACAATAGATTTTTTAGACGGAATTACCTTCCTTTAATATGTTTTCAATCCTGGGGTAGCAGTACGACTTGTGGATGCTACATCAGCAAACTGATCCTTTGTTGATTCTTCAAAAATGGGTAATTCTGATCTAGAATTATCAAGGACACTTAAATCTTTAGGAAAATTGAAATCTTCAATAATTAGCTCATGCCCTTCTAAAAACACAGCTTGATCCTCAAAGATAGGATTTTCAAATAGTGAAAAATCAGACCTCAAAGAGGATTTTTCTCCTACATCTTGAGATGCTCTATCTCTTCTTGTTGATCTACTTCCTCTCCTACTAGGTTGTAACTCTTGCTAAATGAATCCTTCGTTGTTTTCTCTTGTAGGAGTCCTCATTAAAATAAATCTGCAACAAAACCTTCAAGATAGAGTGTCCAGGTGCTGGAAAATACCTTTTGAAAGGCTGAAATATTGTTGTCCACAAAAAAACAACAATAGGAAATAATAACTTTCAAGGAACTATGAAGCAGTTCGGGTCCCACCAGGCGTGCCAAAAATTGTTGTAAAATAGGATTATGCCTCTAGTTTTGATAATGAAATATAGCTATCCTGTTGAAACATGGAAACATTCTCATTGATGGGAGAGAGAATGAGTCTCCGGATTCTAGGTCGGTTCCTATATGATTTGGAATATCACCTATGACTGATTTTTCTAATTTTGGGAAAAGGGAGAAAGAATAACTAAAACTGAATAAACTAACTAAAAGGGTGATACACCAAATGGATTCAACCTTTCTCAGAATTTTAAACCATCATCCACAGGACATATACTAATCATTTCTGCAATAACTTTCACTATTCAATGAAAATGCTGACCTAAAATTCACTACTAGGGTTTATACCACTAATAATGACAATTCTGCCAACAAAATTACAGATTCTGCAAAAGGTTTACACTCCACAACCTAGAATAGGAATTAGATAAATTCACTAATCTATACTGCAGAATACTTAACACTTTAATGCAGAAAATTAAAAAGGACTGATAAAAGAAACTCAAAAAGATATATGAATAATGGGGAAAGCTTTATTATCCTCAAAAATCTGTAAAATAGTTACATGAGAAAGTATGAAAAAAGGCCAAGGAATACATGCATTCACTTGAGCATAATCTATATCAAACATGAACTAATGGCTACAAAATTCTCACTAATGCAACTTTTCTCCTAAATTATGAACCCCTAAAACTGAGAAAGAAGTTCAGATATATACCCCTCAAAGCTAATTTTGAAAATCTAGATCCCTCCAAAAATCCCCCTCCAAATCAGCTAAAAAACCCTAATTTTAAGGCACAATTAATACCCTTAAAAATAGCCTCTAATGTTGGTATATTCAAAATATACATCTTTACAAAAAATATTACCAACACATAAAACATGTACAAAAACCCCATGTTACCCATACATAGTCAACCTTCCACATAAAATCCCTAACCCTACTTAAACAATACCCTAACCATGCATAAACAACCCCATCTATATCTAAGGTGAACACGACCCATGTTTGATGCAAAAGATCTACATCAGTGGTATTAGCTGAGTCGTTGTGGCACTTGGAGAGGTCTGTTGTGCACTATGTCTACAAGGCATTAACTGCTTCTCTAACAACAAATTTTCAAGTTTTATTAAAACTTGCATATGCATTGTTTCACATTTCATTTGGCATTCTATTTTTGGGGAAGAGATTAGGGTTTTTTTGCTCATACTGTGATTTTTATGCCATGCTATGGATATGGCATCCATATCTTGACTTCTCTGCTGCTCTGTGTGATTTTTTAGCTAAAAAATAGCTTCTTCTCTGTTGAACTCGGGATTTTTGTATATGGCAGGTAATAGTGTGAATTTTTGAAGAATTTAGACTCTCTACATGTATTAAGCATCTGGATTCACTGAGAGTTTGAGTTTTTGCATAACAATGGAGTTACTTGTTAATAATTTGACAGCTCAGGTTCTCTCCACCGCCGACTCTACTTGGACTGGAGTATTTGCATGCCATATTATATGGTGTTCTTCATGCACATCTTTGTTGAACATGGCCTCTTTTAGTTGAACTTGGGCTCTCCACTGTAGGCTCTACTCTTGGACTTTGCATGCCATATTATATGGCATTGTTCCTATATCTTCATGAACTCGGCTTCAACACATCTCGACTTTGCAAATGATAGATAAGTTATTTCTTCTTTTCTTTGGCATCTACACTATGTTATTTTGGTTGAACAAGCTGTTTACATTAGATATCTTTGAAATATTTGACATCTTTAGTCGCGACCTTTAATAATCTTGTTAACCCCACCATTATAATGATTTCTGGGGTTATCTTGATCTTGGTATCCATGATTTCCACTAAATAGACCTTTGTTATGGTTCAGATAGGCTCGAGTTTGGAGCTAACACTTAGAAATAATAATATTTTATTGTTGTTATCCATCTCTTCTCGAGCACTCCTTTGTTAGATAACTCCCTCGAAGCTTCTATTGTCGATCTGAAGGTCCATCTCTATCTCGGTTAATGTTTATAGTCTAGTAATAAACAAACATTGTTGACTCTACTAGCATTAGTTTTTGTCTTCATGGGGTTTATTTGCACTCATATCCTCTGCACCCACATGG
This sequence comes from Thuja plicata, assembly GCA_018584345.1. Classification (NCBI taxonomy): domain Eukaryota; kingdom Viridiplantae; phylum Streptophyta; class Pinopsida; order Cupressales; family Cupressaceae; genus Thuja; species Thuja plicata. Next base: position 7,017,916 of record MU223089.1, read on the forward strand.
TCATTATTGTCGCTCCACTCTTGTGATAAGAACATGACATTCTTTGTTAGAACTGGGCTGGTCTTGATGCATAATATCGCCACTATATATTTGAATGTTGTCGCTCCATTTTGTGATATCTGTATTTGATCTGGGTTGTTGTTATGCTGTCTTTTGTTCGTTGTGCTTAAATACCCACTGTCTGAGACCAAAAACCTGAATTGTTATTGCATTCATGTATAAAGTCTGAAGTTTTTCCATTACATAGTCTCTCTTTGCAAAATAGGGACAAACATTTCATTTATAAATAGTTATCACCTCCAATGAAAGTGTTATTCATGGGGTTCGAGCACGAGCTCGTGAGTACCATGATAAATATTGTGAACTGAGCCCGATAAATGCATACCTTCATTCATTCAAATAGTTCTATTATGTATATATGCATATTCATTCTGGATTACAACACTGTCAGCTTAATTTCATCTTTGCACATACACTGTACTTGGAACATGCATAACAATAGCAATTGTAACATTGTTATTTGATGAATATGTAATCACTATCATGTGAACATGCAAAAAACAAGACTTTTGTTTGTTTTTTTATATTTTTTAGATTATCTTTTGTCATTACAACGTGTATCTTAACAACATTAGAAAATAACACTATTTATTTAAACATTCACTCTTCCTTGTCACTTCTTTTTTCATTCTTGAATAGTCACTTGATAGCTAGCATAGCAATCACTCCTCCCATAGCTTAAACATTGATACTGTTTTCTTGAATTCTTCTTGAATATGTATAATGACAACAACAAAAAATAACACTATTCACCTTTTAATATAAATTGCTTGTCCTCTATTTTTTATTTATTCTTGATTTGTAAAAAGGATGTTATTGTTTATTCTGCTTATTATGTTTCTCACTCATTCAAACAAACTAGTATTCAGAACATCACTTAGGATGAATTCTTGTCTAATGAAAATAATGTATGAACTATATACACAATTTCTCAATTTGATCCAATGCAATTAGCTCCTCTGTATATGCATTCTACTTTGCAACATTATTAATGTTCTCCTCTTGTAAATGCACTATTTTTTTTGTTTTGTTTTGTTTTATCCTTATGCATTGTTATTTAATCCAATTCACATATTCATACTCATATGATAGAGTTGATACACTCATTTCATATGTATAGCTGAACCTTGATAAACATCAGAATAATCTTATATATGCCTAATCCATTTGATAACATAACAGTAAGTGACACTTTACTTTTGTTGATGCATAACATCAATCATCTTTTTAGCAACATTACAGTTAACCCTAACTTGTAGAGTAATACATAATAGTGTTACTTCATTTGTAATTCATCTCTTTCTCTGCATCTCCTCATATAATTGGACCATCTCATTTCAATTTGAAGCATCCACCTTTCTTTTCACCTGCATCTACCAGCAGTATTGTTGTAATCTGCATCTTTGTATCAATGATATTAACTTGTAACAATATGCTTGCATTTTGTACCAACTTTTAGGAACTGTATCTCTTTCTTCTGCATCGTCTCATTCTTGAACCTTGAACTCTTTAGATTTCTTGTATTGCATGTAATGAATCTTGTGAGGTTTGAGCATGGGTTCGTGACACTGCATTTTTCTTTATTATCTACCACTAGTGAATTCATAGATCATGTTTCTTTCTGCATTTGAATATACTTTTGCTTATCTTGCTTGCACACACCATCAAATCAACATCTTAGGTTAGTGAACAAAATTAACCAATTAATGTTTGTGTGTGAGTGTCATGTGAAATAACATTCATGTATGAATGTTGGTTGATTGGTTGTGTTCACCATCTTAATATGTTGATATTCTGAAAAAGGTTTCTCAGCTACAGGAACCAAGTCCCTTTAATCTAGATTTTCTGATTTACAAAAAACTTTTAAATGATGTAGAATGATGACCATATAAAGTAAACGGTTTCATGGAGTTATGTCCCTTTGATACTTTTATTCAATTGATGTAGGTGCATACTTTGTTGTTGTATTGATGTTATTGGTATATTTCCAGTTTCGAAAGTTTGATTGTAGTATGCTGTTTTAGGTTTCTATGCATTGTTTAGATCCAATTTGGATCTAACTCTTTTCTCTCTCTATGATGTAGGTCAGGACCAGAAGAAGACTTAGGATGCATAAAAAATAGAGACAAGGCCAAATACATGAAGACTCAGATAATACAGCTAATCAGCTCCAACATGCAGAAGACCTCTTAAAGGCAATGCATGGACCCCTAAACCTTATTATGCTTCTATCTTACTTTCAAAATTGCATATGTTCTCTAAGTTCTCAATATGAAAGATGTAACCTTGAAGGAATACTTGTTTACTACATTCAATTTGAATGCACAATTTAATGATCAATTATGAATTTGAGTCTTTGAATCTGATCAATACTTAGAGTACAATATAACTGTTAATATGAATGCAAAAATAATGTATTTCAACTTCATTAGCTGAATAGTAATGTTAAAGAGGTGTACCTTTATGCAATCTTTTAATGTTTATGATTGACATACTGCATGTGTACTTCATTTTCTGAATTCAAGCAATTCTACAACTTAGAACAACAACTATGAATCCATAATTCAATGTAAAAATAGTGTCAAATTACCAATTTAGTATGCAAACCTAAATTGGTAATAATAGTAAACTAATCACGTTGCTAGATAACTCCATACCATATGAACTAGAGATAAAACCAAAATGGTGGAGTGAAAATGATTACTGTGAGTTCCACAAGAACAAGGGACACAACTGAAAACTACATGAGACTCAAATATGAGATCCAAGATCTCATCAACAATGAGATAATTGTAGTTTTAAACCATGCCAAAAATGTTGATCATAAAACATTCAAAAATAAATTACATGAGTATGAGAAATAAGATATCTCCAAGGAGGGTGCTAGGACCAATCACACCTATAGCACCAATGATAACAATGCCATTCACATGCTTGAGCTAGTATCTTTCAAGTACTACAATGCTATCATTATCAAAAAGAATGAGAAAGAGTCTTGATCAACCAACGTTGTGACCCACGCGCAAGCAAAAGTCACCCTGAGAGGAGTTGGACCTTCCAACCCCTCTACATCTACCAACCAACTGTCAACATCCAAACCTTCTACATCAACCAACAAATAGCTTGATGTGACCATGTCGAAGGTGTCAAACTCCAGACAACTCCCTTCATCTCATACTAATGAGTACAACATTATCAAGCAACTTCAGAGAATGACCACTCAGATCTCTATCTTTGAGTTTCTCAAGATTTCTCTAGCTCACAAAGAGATTTTGGACAAAGCCCTATCTACTGCGAATGTCCCTAAGGACTTGGATTTAGATCAGTTTCAAACCATGGTGGGTCACTTTATCTCACCTCATTACCTATCATTTTCAAAAGAATATGACAATTCTCAATTCTTTGAGTAAACTGCACAATCTCCCCCTACACATTGAAGTCATCACCTCATCAAACAGGTATTGATAGATCAGGGCGCAGGGTTGAATATTTGCACCTACAAGCCAATCAAACAACTGGGATTCTCATAAAATGCCATTGATCCTAAAAAGAAAATCACAATCGAGGCATCTGATTAACATGAGAGGTCTTCCAAAGGTCTTGTGACTCTACCCATCAAAGTGGGACCAATCAAAAGAGAGGTCATATTTTAGGTGTTGGATCTCTCATTGGCTTACAATATCTTGTTGGGAAGACCCTGGATTCATGAGATATAAGTTGTCCCATCTACCTATCATCAGTGCATAAATTTCCCCTTCAATGGTGTTGAATTCACCATTCCTACTGACGCTAGCTATGCCTGCATTAATGTACTGAGACAGTCAACTAACACTTTCATTCAGCACAATAGAGAAGCTTCAACTTCAGAATCATCCAGGGAGTTGATGAAATAGATGGAGAAGAAGTTAAAAATTAGAGACACTGGCATGGGTGGTTACACAATGGAACATGTTCTATCGGTAACATCTCTTCCTACATCACCAAGATCTTCCAAAAGACCCTTGGAAGAGATGAGACCATCAACAACATCACCAAATGTCATCTTTGATGGTAACTTCATCCAGGCAACTGTGCCATTGGAGGATGAAAAGGAGGAGGAAGTTTTCTTGGGCTGGCTTTGTAGAGAACTTGAGGACAATGATGTGAAACATTGTGAGATCTCCTCAAAGAAGTATGTCATAGGATATGAACTAGTCCAATGAACGGGTTATCCAAGAAAAGATCCCATAACATGTAATCAAAATGGAATCTTGGAACCCATCAAACTTAAACACATAAGTTCTAGGGATGTAACTTGCCTAAGCTTCTTATCAATTGAGGAAAAATGAAATAGAGACATGCCCTCATGCAAGTGGGATGACTCCTATGAATAAGACGAGTATCCTTATCCTATTCCTCTATGCATCCTATCTCTTCTCAACACAGAAGGAGAACAACATCCCCAGGTCAATGCTAGCAAAGAAAAGATCTTAGAGGAATAGTCAACAATTCTTGATCAATCAAAAGCCTCAACATCCCAACAAGGTCCTAATGAAGAAAAATGGGACATAACCATTGCAGAATTCATGGGAAGGACTCACCCTAACTGGGGGAAAATAGTGGACTTCACTCACATCCTAGATATGGTAGACCCTGCTAAAACAGACTCACACAAGTATGATTTTGATATTCTATCTTAGGAAACTTAGGATAAAGAGGTTGATATAGTACAATAGTATGTGACCTTGCTTGAGGTAGGTAAAGGCTCAGGGATTAGGTATGAGGAATTAGATTCACAAATCCCTAACATGGGCTTCGATAATGTTGTAGGGCTCTTACTAATTTTAATGCATCTATACAGGGAATTGATCTAGGTATTTACTTAACGGTCCAGGTCTATGACAAACATACCATGAATACCCTCAAACCCGTCGAACCCTTTCCACTCATGCATCTCGAACTCATTGACTAGAGTTTACAAGGCCAACCCATGAATATGTCAACTTTCCCCAATGAGTATGCATTATCCTAATACCTCAACAATGTTGAACTAGTAACCTCTTCCATTGGTGAACCTAGCATCAACATGATTTAAACTGATATTAAGTACCTCATCCATAAAATCAAAATTAAAAGAAATAAACGTTCTGAAGGTGAAAACCACATTATGGTAGTTTAGGAACACAAAATAGTAAAAATAAAAGACACATCCGATGGTGAAGAACTCTCAGAGGCGCTGAAGGATGGGGTAATTGATATCCTTCCCAGTCACTTTTAGGAGTGGTCACCAGTGTTAATTTAGCCAACACAACCAGTGAACATTGGCACAGAGGAACATCCACACTTAATCCACTTGGAATAATCTTTGTCAGCAGAAGAGCTAAAATAATTCACTGACTTCTTTAAAGAAAATAAAATCAAATTTGCTTGGACTTACTCAGATATGCCAAGATTGGATCCAGATCTGATAATGCACCATATTTCAATTGTGCCTGGCATAAATCCAGTGAAGCAGAAACTTAGAAAGATTCATCCTCACATTTCTCTATTAGTGAAAACAAAACTGGAAATGTTGCTCAAGGTTGGGTACATCAAAGCCATTCACTATGAAGAGTGGATTTAAAATATTGTGCTTGTATCTAAAGCACACAAATCTATCTGGGTGTGCACCAACTTTAGGGATGTCAATAAAGCCTATCCAAAGGATGAATTTCCTCTCCCCAACATTGACATGATTATGGATATGACGGTCGGGTATGAGATGTACTCCATCATGGATGACTTATCAAGGTATAATCAGATCAATATTTCTCCTAAGGATCAAGAAAAGATTGCATTCATGTGTGCTTGGGGAGCCTTTTGCTGGAATGTCATGCCTTTTGGATTGAAAAACATAGGGAATACCTATCAAAGAGTCGTAAGGACAATCTTTCATGATATGATGCACAAAATCATGGAGGATTATGTGGATGATACTCTTGTCAAGACCATGAAATGATCCACACACTTGCAAGATCTATGCAAGATCCTAGACAAGATGGAATAGTTCAAGCTCAGGTTGAATCCAAAGAAATGCACCTTTGGCGTAACATTCGGTAAGATGTTGGGATACATTGTCTCAACCAAAGGAATTGAGGTGGACCCTACAAAGGTACATGCAATCATGGAGATGCCACAACCTAAGAACAAAATTTAGATGAGGACACTCTAGGGAAGAATCTAGTCTATCACATAATTCATCTCATAGTTGGATGATAAGGCACAACCATTTACCAAAACTCTGCGCAAAGGAACATATCAATGGGATGAGGAATGTAATAAAAATTTCAATCAAATCAAAGAGTATCTAGAAAATCCTCTAGTGCTAATGCCTCCTACATAGAGAAAACCCTTGATACTGTACATCCCATCCACCACAACATCACTGGGAGCACTCCTAACACACGAAGATGAGAACACAAAAGAGCTCATCATCTACTACATCAGTAGAACCTTGGTCTCATATGAGATGAATTATTCTCAATTGGTTGACGCTCCATTGTAGGATGATCAATCCATCAATGCTGAGTTTCCAGATGGATCTATTTTGCATTTCAATTACAAATCCTAGAAGATGTTCTTTGATGGATCTTTCATACAAAAAGGATCTGGTGCAGGTGTACTGTTCATCACTCCTTAGAGCTATTCTTTTCCAAAGGCATACAAGATCTTCTTCCCTTGTACCAACAACATAGCCAAATATGAAGCGGGTGCAGGAGCACCCCTGAGAAGTCAGTTGGTTATCTCATTTTTGGTGTGAAAAAGTGTGGAAGACGCTCTTGAAGGGAATTGTAAATATATAAGATCATATGGACAGGGTGTGGTGTGAGTAGATCTTGTTAGTGCTCACTTTTTTTAGGCCAAAGGATTTTAGTCTAGTTCATTTAATGCACTGTACTTGATGATGTCATCAAGTGGAAGGGTGATGTAATGGATGTTCTTAGGGTCCTTAGATACCCTAGGAGGTCTAACTTAGGTTAGCCAGGTAAGATTGGAGTTAAATCACTAAAATGGTGAAAAGATGTAAAAGATGTAAAAATGTTGCTATGCAACATTTGCAACTTTTCAAAAGTTGCTGACAACATTTGGTTGTCTTAACAATTTCAGTGTTTAAGGTGGATTAGGTTTATCCAAGGGGTTAGACACATGAGGTGGACTATATATGCTAAGAAAAACCTAATTTGTGGGTTCAGAGGTCATTGTGTACAGACTGAATACTGAGAAAACAATGAGTTTTAATGAAAATAGTGTGAATGTTGGCTTATATGGATTTAAATTATTACTATAACTCATGGAATCCATTGTTGGGCATGTTATAGTGTTGTTTCAGTAGTTATTTTGTTTGGTAGTTACTTTTCTTTTGCATTTTATAAATTAGTTTGTTTTGTACAGTTTACTGTCTAGTTTTGACAGTGTTGCAAAGATGTGGACCTAACTCCACTTCCCAACATAGGTTCTGTATGGCCTCTTGGGGATGGAGACTAGGTTCATTGAGCTTCAAGAATCCACAAGGTGGAGCTGTGAAAGTGAGTGCACTAATTTTTAAAGTCTTTCCCTAGGCGAGTTGTGGATGAAGCCCAGCTAGGAAGACTGTCTAAAAGAGTGTAGTAAATGCAAGAGGGATGTGTTCATGAGCCAAGAAGGCCATGGATGTGTTGGTGTGTGTTTTTTAGGTACTCAAGAACAAGGAGGAGTGCCCAATAAACCTTGTTTCCAAGTTTTGAAGCCAAAGACTGGTCTAGAACCAAGCAAAAAGCCCTATTTCTGAATCAGGGTGTACGGACAGAGTTGGGATTTGAAACCAAGAAAATATTTGAGGTCTTGCATCATATATGTGAACTGCCAAAACACATTTTGGGGTTCTTTGAGAAGTTTCACCTGAAATTGCAGATTCCTAAATTGTAGGAGGCCTAATTGGTGAAAAAGTTTACAAGGCCTAAAAGATAGGAAACTAGTGAGCGATGGAGAAATGGATGAACTTGGAAAGTTCAGACTAAATTTGGGAGTCAAGAATGGAGTTGAATATAGCACTAGCCCTCCTATAATACAAACCAATGGTTAGGGCTTGGGAAGCATAGGTGAGGAGAGTTCTTGTAAAGAGCAAAGATTAGGAACCTGACAAGATAGGAAGATTCTTGGTAAAGGGAAGGAATAGGTTCTTTCCTAGTGTTAGAGGGTGGATTGAGGAAACCCTAAGAGGTCCTAGGAGTGACCTAAGTTGAGTTCAAGAAAAATCAGTAGGTAGCTAGGAGTCTCCCTATCAGAGTGGTATCAGAGTATAGGTTCAAGATTTGGGATAAGAAGTGTTGCAGCTAGTGAATGTTGCAGACCACTGAATCAAGTGCATCTAGAAAGATGGTGACCAATGCTGAATTGGCCAAGAAGGTTGAATAACATGAAGAGGATAATCGACTACTAAGGGAGAGATTGGCTCAATTAGAGCAGCTACTGGGTGAAGTCCAAGACAAGGCAGATAAAGTGAAAGACAAGATAGACCAAAAAGAAGAGAAAGAAACCTAGGAGAAGAGTTGGACTTAGAGGAAGAAGCACCTACTCCTGACCCTATCTTACCAGAAGAACCCCTCTTGAAGGCACTCAAGGCCCTAAGTGGAAAATCTTTGGAGGGTGTACCACTTTTTAGTGGACAAATGGATGCTGATCTAGTCATGGACTGGATAGATAGTCTTGAGAATCACTTCGAATGTGATGGCATAACAGATGCTCAAAAGATAAAGGTGGCTAAGTCTAGGTTGAGGGGACCAACACTTACCTGGTGGAAGTATGTTCAGACTAAGAGAGAGAGAAAGAGGGAAAGAACCCTATTGTTACATGGAAGGGCATGCTAGCTAAGCTGAAACAAACTTATTTACTTGATGATTATGAGGTGCTGTGATGCATAGAAGGAGACAAAACCTCAGACAGAAAGACCTAGATGTTCAAGCATATATCAAGGAGTTCCAAAAGTTGTGCTTAAGGTTGAAGATAGTGGAGGATGAGTCTATCAAATTGGATAGATATAAGAATGGACTCAAATGGTCTATCCAAGAAGAGATGAGTCTTACTACCCTAACAAGTGTGAGACAATGCTATCAAATGGCTTTGACGATAGAAGAGAAAATCAAAATAAAACATGATCAGACCTCAAGGGGAAGAGGTAGAGGAAAAGAAAATAGAGGACATAGAGGTAGCTTTGCAGGCAGAGGCAGTGAGTATAGATCTCAAGGAGATTCCAAATTGACTGAGATAGTCAATGAAACCAGTGGAAGAGGAAGTATGAATAGAGGTAGAGGTTTCCAAGGTGGAGGAAGAGGCAGGTTTGGAGGTTCAGGAATAGCCTCACAATTTGAAAATATGAAATGTTTTCATTGTAATCAACTAGGCCATCTAGCCTATAGATGCCCTGAGAAGGCTTCTAGTTCACATGGTGAGAAGAGGGTAAACTACATTACCCAAGAAGAGACTAACAATGTTAAAGCTCCTAAAATTAACCTTGATTCAGAGAGTGGGGAGAATCTAATGATTAGGAGAATACTCATTAAAGATCCTGTCAAAGAGGAAGCTAAACAAAGGAGGGCATTTTTCAGACTGAAATGCAAAATACTTTGTAAGGTTTGCAAGATGATCATAGACTTAGGGTCTACTGATAACATCATCTCAGAGGAGGTAGTCAGCAAACTAGGATTAACCAAGATACCTCATACAAACCCTTATAGAGTCACTTGGTTGAATAAGGGACAACACATTCTTGTAAATGAGCAAGCATGGGTTGATTTTTCAATAGGAAAATATGTGGACAGAATCTTGTGTTATATACTCCCAATGGATGCATGCCACCCACTCTTAGGTAGGCCATGCCAATTTGATAGGAAGACAGTTCATGATGGAGAGAAGAGCTCTTATACTTTCAAGAAAGATGGGGTCACTTACAAAATTAGTCACTCATGGATGATGAGGGGTTTACGTCAAAATGACCTAATGTCTTATTACATGGAGGTAAAGAATACATGCAGGAAGTAAAGAATGGAGAAGGAACACACTATGCTATCATGATTAAGCCTAGTGAAGAGAAGAAGGTGGAAAAAGAACCATTACCAAAGGAAGTGCAGGAGTTATTGAAGGAGTTTAAGGACATAGTTAGTGATGGGTCACCTATAATGTTACCACCTCCTAGAGCTATAAGTCATCAGATTGACTGTATACTAGGACCATCTCTACCAAATAAAGCTGCATACAAGGTGACTCCTGACCAAAACAAGGAGATAGCTAGTCAAGTCCAAGAACTTTTGGACCAAGGTCTAATCAGACAAAGAATTAGCCCATGTGCAGTGCTAGTATTTCTAGAATCCAAGAAATGAGGTAAGTGGAGGCTTTGTATAGATTCAAGGGCAATTAATAAGATCACTATAAGGTACAAATTTCCCATTCCTAGGATTGAAGATCTTATGGATTGTTTGGGAGGAGCAACGTACTACACCAAGTTGGATTTGAAGAGTGGGTACCATCAAATCTGAATTAAGGAGGGAGATGAATGGAAAACTGCATTCAAGACCACAGAAGGGCTCTATGAATGGTTGGTCATGCCCTTTGGGCTTAGCAATGCTCCAAGCAATTTTATGAGGTTGAAAAATGAGGTGTTGAAAGACTACATAGGCATATTTGTAGTTGTATACCTAGATGATATCCTAATTTTCAAAAAGACCAAGGAGGAACACCTCCAACATTTGCAGATTGTGATGAAGAAACTTCATGAGGAGAAGTTGTCCATTAACTTGGAAAAATGTAAATTTATGAAGCAAGAGTTGATCTATCTTGGTTTTGTGGTGTCTCAAGGAACCTTGAAGATGGATCCTAGCAAAGTTGAAGCAATACTAAATTGACCTACCCCTACATGCAGCACTAAGGTAAGGAGCTTTCATGGACTTGCCCAATTTTATAGGAAGTTCATTAGAGGTTTTAGAAAAATATGTGCACCCGTCCTAGATACAATTAAAGGTGGAGTGAAAACAAAATTCAAATGGACTCCAGAGGCTGGTCAAGGTTTTGAGGTGTTGAAAAAGATAGTGGCTACCCAACCTATTTAGGTTTTTCCAAATTTTGATAAGTTGTTCACTCTTGAATGTGATGCAAGTGGTATAGCTGTTGGGGCAGTATTGAATCAAGAGAATAGGCCAGTGGCATTTTATAGTGAAAAGTTGAATGAGGCTAAGAAGAGATATTCTTCTTATGACCTAGAGTTATATGCATTGGTGTAATCCTTGAGAAAGTGGATGCACTATTTGTTACAAAAAGAATTTATGGTTTATACTGATAACAAAGATTTAAGCTTTATCAATTCTCAGGAGAAGTTGAGGAATAGACATCTCAAATGGATGGAATATATGTAGGCCTATACCTTCACTATAAAGCATAAGAAAGGACAGTTGAATAAGGTGACTGATGCTTTAAGTAGGAGACTCTTAACAGTCCAAGAGGTACAACTAAAAATTATAGTCTTAGAGAGCTTCAAGGAGCTTAATGAAGGAGATGGAGACTTCTCGGAAGCATACAAGGTATGTAAAGACTTCAAAAACCATTTCCATAGTCAATTTGTAGACTATACTATTCAGAATGATCTCTTGTTTAGAGGAGGACAACTATGCATTCCTAAGGGATCTATGAGGGAGAATGTTATCCATGAGAAGCACAATGGGAGCTTAAGTGGGCATTTTTGCCTAAACAAAACACTAGAACTAGTGCAAAGGTTCTATTATTGGCCTAAGATGCAGAAGGACATCAAGAAGTATGTAGAGCGATGCTTGGTTTGTCAAAAATCTAAAGGTACCTCATCTAATGTAAGTTTGTATCAACCTCTACCCATTCCTAATAGGCCTTGGGAATGTATTAGTATGGATTTTATAGTTGGATTGCCTAGAACCAAGACTGGTTTAGATAGTATATTTGTAGTTGTAGATAGGTTTAGCAAGGTGAGCCACTTCATTGCTTGCAAAACCACTCATGATGCCAGTCATATTGCACATTTTTTTTATTTAAAGAGGTGGTATGAATTCATGGCTTTCCCCTAAGCATAGTATCTGATAGAGATGTAAAATTTATGGGTCATTTTTGGAAGACATTGTGGACAAGGTTAGGAACTAACCTATCATTTGTTCCAACCTACCATCCCCAAACTAATGGTTAGACTGAAGTTATTAACAGGGTGCTAGGTAATCTCCTTAGCTGCTTGACAAAGGAGTATGGAGTGATGTGGGATCAGTTGCTACCATAGGCAGAGTATGCCTATAATGACAGTGTTAATAGAACAACAGGAAAAATCACTTTTGAAATAGTTTATGGGCTACACCCTAGAGGTGTGTTGGAGTTAAGACACTTGGAAAATGAATAAGGAAGGAGTGCATATGCAGAATAATTCACTCAATCAATGAAGGAGGTTCATGACCAAGTGAAGAAGCAGCTCCAAGAGGCTACACAAAAACTGAAAGCCAAAGTTGATGAAAGAAGAAGAGATATTCAATTTGCTGTGGGTGATCTTGTTATGGTACATCTTAACAAATCCAGGTTGCAGAAGGGAGTCCCCACCAAACTTCAAATGAGGAGGATAGGTCCTTGTAAGATTATAGCAAAGTATGGAAAAAATGCCTATAGAATAGACTTGCCATCAGACTTGGCAATGTCTCCTATTTTTAATGTATAGGATTTGGTACAGTATAAAGGGCCTACACCAGTACCAACTGAATCACAGTCAGACAGTAAAGAAATAACACAAGATGTTCAGATTTCCCATACACCTAAACCAGTGGCTGTGAAGATTTTAGACTCTAGAGTGAAGAAAAAGAATAGGCAGGGAACTTACATGGAGCATCTCATTCAGTGGGAAGGAAAGTTAGAAGCTGAAGCTACTTGGGTAGCTGAGAATGAATTCAAGAAGCAGGGAGTTAATCCTAAGCTCCTGTCCCCAGAGGTGACTTAATTTCTTAGCCTTGGCAGTATGGTGCAGGAGCACCCCTGAGAAGTCAGTTGGTTATCTCATTTTTGGTGTGACAAAGTGTGAAAGACCCTCTTGAAGGGCATTGGAAATATATAAGGTCATGTGGACCAAGTGTGGTGTGAGTAGCTCTTGTTAGTACTCACTTTTTTAGGCTAAAGGATTTCAGTCTAGTTCATTTAATGCACTATACTTGATGATTTCATCAAGTGGCAGGGTGATGTAATGGATGTTCTTAGGGTCCTTGGATACCCTAGGAGGTCTAACTTAGGTTAGCTAGGTTAGATTGGAGTTAAATGACTCAAAAAGTGAAAAGATGTAAAAATGTTGCTATGCAACATTTGCAACTTTTTAAAAGTTTCTGACAACATTTGGTTGTCTTAAGGACTTCTGTGTCTAAGGTGGATTACATTTATCCAAGGGGTTAGACACATGAGGTAGACTATATATGCTAATAAAACCCTAATTTGTGGATTCAGAGGTCATTATGTACGGACTGAATACTGAGAAAACAGTGAGTTTTAATGAAAACAGTGTGCATGTTGGATTATATGGATTGAAATTAGTATTGTAACCCATGGAATCCATTGTTGGGCATGTTATAGTGTTTTTTTAGTAGCTATTTTGTTTGGTAGTTACTTTTCTTTTGCATTTTGTAAATTAGTTTGTTTTGTACAATTTACTATCTAGTTTTGACAGTGTTGCAAAGATGTGGACCTAACTCCACTTCCCATCGTAGGTTCTATACGGCCACTTGGAGATGGAGAATAGGTTCATTGAGCTTCAAGAATCCACAAGGTGGAGCTCTGAAAGTGAGTGCACTGATTTTTAAAGTCTTGCCCTAGGCGAGCTGTGGATGAAGCCCGGCTAGGAAGACTGTCTAAAAGAGTGTAGTAAATGCAAGAGGTAGGTGTTCATGAGGCAAGAAGGCCATGGATGTGTTGGTGTGTGTTTTTTAGGTACTCAAGAACAAGGAGGAGTGCCCAAGAAACATTTTTGCCAAGTTTTGAATCCAAAGACCATAGACTGGTCTAGAACCAAGCAAAAAGCCCTATTTCTGAATCAGTGTGTGTGTGTGTGTGTGTGTAAATGGGTACCTGTCAGAATCAACACAAACACTCAATAAGTCATTATATTAGCTCAAAAGGGTTAGTAAAAGCATGTAAAGAATATAAACCCACTAAAACTGACTTATTGCCTGCTAACTAGGAGGAGTGTGATTAACAACATATTAGCCCTCAGAATATGCTATGAATCAGTGACGAATACAACCTAGCATGAAGGATTTTTATTTTAAAAACAAGCTAAATGATAGAAAAGCATGTATTTTAACTCTAAAAGATGAAATAAGAACTATAAACTAGCATGAGATAATATGTGAAATATGAATCTAGAGTGAATTTAGCAGCATAACAATGTATTTCTAATCTCAAGTGAAGGCTTATTTGCTCTCAAAACAGGCTTCTATTTATAGAAGAATGGGAGAGA
>MU223089.1:7043317-7059089 GCA_018584345.1 Thuja plicata
ACTGTCAAAAAATGATTTTTAATCGCCGTAATTGATTTTAAAAGGCTGACAAATGGATTAATAGGGGGCTCAAATCTGAACTGGAAGTAGTATGTCAGCTTTGCAAGACAATGCAAAAAGAAATTTTTCAAAAGAATCAACCGGCCAAAAGTCATTCACTGGCAAAGTAGGGCATTTGGATTTTCAGGAAAACACACTTTGTAGAACTGAATACACTTTGTGAAAATTGCAAATGGAGTGAGCCTGGAAACTTGGTCAAACGGATTGGTAGGAGTCTATAAATTTTTAGGTAGGTACAATCCTATGTTTACAATATGAGGGACAACTCAATTATCCAAAATGTTCACCCGGGTATATATTTTCAAGACCTCAAAGTAGGTCACTTACCAATTCTGAACTTGAAAACACAGGAAATCAGAATTAATCACTATCAGAACGGTTCTTGAAAACTTGTCATCTGATTTCATAAAGATCTGCAGATTGGAAAACATGGAGTGTGTGACCATTGGAACTCAGTACAAAAGGAATTTTCTCAATTGGGTGAGTTGGTCAAAAGTTATAACATGTCAAACTGGGCTATTCAGATTTCTAAGCAGGACAAAAATGCAGACAGTTCATGAACAACCAACTTTGGGAAGTATGAAAACCTATCAAATGGATTCGAAATGATCTAAGATATAAAACATAAGCTCTCTGATATGCATGGAACACATTCCCAAAGTGATGGCTTATGAAACTCAACAGGGTGTAAGATACTTAGAGGTAAATTAGGCTCCGGACAACAAATTGACAATTAGCAAAGATGCAGAATTAGGTGACCCCCTCAAAATGACTACTCCATAAACATATCAGAATTGGAAATCAGGAGTTGGGACCCACTGCATACATCAAACAAAAGGCATTAAAGCCTCTCCCCAATTTGTATCTCATAAAAATCATCCGGGCACCTTTTTTAATCACTCCAACTGAGTGTTTTTACACAAAATTTCAAGTGTGTTCACTTTGCTCAACTGAAAATTTTAACATGGTCACTCCAAATTTGTTCCAAATTTAGGAGTACCAACATAGGCTCTGACTGAGGATGGTTAAATGCAAGTTTATACCGAGAATCACAGATCTCTGGAGTAGCAGACCACCCCAAAAATTCAAAATTAGATTTTAACTCTTTTCTCTTTCTCTTCTTCTCAACTTTCACCTCTCAAAACTTTTCTCTCTTCTCAAAAATGGGAAAACCTCTAACTGAAAGAAAACACACAACTGAAAGGGAAATCAACTGTACAATATGTATATTATCTACAAGAGGCCCAAAACCCCACAAAATGAGATCAACTCTTACCTCTGTCAAACACAAAGCTCTCTGCCCCATGTTTCAAAAATATGATAACATTGCCACTCTTAACTGCCTGATTCAAGCAACTGTCATCATGTATCAACTTATCATATGGCAACAAATCTGCATATTCTTCATATAAGCTTCCATAAACATTAGGAATATTTTCATCATAAAGAAATTGTGGCATATATATGTCACGTTCGTTAGATAAAAATATACTTTGATATCTATGACATTCATCATCTTTGATTTGTAAGCTACAACTTAAAAACTCATCATTTAACTGAAAGGGGGGACATTCAATTTCTATCATACTGCTTGGGTAAGCATCATTAAGTTCATTCTCATCCATCATTTGCATCTCAAGAGAAAATATACCTTGATCTTTATGCAAAATTTCAGAGGCCTCATCATTTGAAAAATGGTCATCAAACTTAGGAAACTCATCAAATATAACATGATAAATATTCTTAGGATATGGAGCAACAATCTCAGCATAAAAAATAGGAGGATCTTGCATTTCATCATCATTAAACAAACTCAAAGAAAAGTGGTGGGTGGGAGGGAAAATACCAACACATTCAATTTCTTCCTTTGAAACTTGAGCCACTGATTGTCCACTGTTAAATAGTACAAAGGCAGACTTAGAATCAAAACAAGATTCAAAATCCACACTGTTTTCTAAATCAGCACTCTCTTCAATACTTGGATTTTCCACATTTACTGAATCTGAAACCACACTGAAAACATCATCATCTGATGAATCAAACTGAATTTTATTGTAGCCTAGTGAAGAAGGAGTGCAAGAAGAAACTGTATCACATATGTCAAAATCAGAATGTTGTGATTTATTTTTGCTGTCAAAATCAATATGTGCTGGAAATGAAAGTTCAAAGGTTCTATTTCTTGAATATCTAAGATACTCAAAGGATAAAATCTCTGTAATTTGCTCACTGTGAAGGGAACCACAATCGTCCTCTTCATTTATCTTCTTACTATCTTCTTGCATGATGCTGCAGATTTCTTCATTGTTTGAGTCTCGTAGTGAAACCTCTAAAATCATATCTTCTTGTGTAATGACCTCACTACAAACACTTATGTTTGCATCATAATTGTTATCTTGCTGGCCGCATATATCTTTTTCATCTTCTTACTGTTCGTAAAGCTTTATATCAATATCATAGTCAGCAATATCTTCACCAGCAGTAGATTCTTCATCATCCCTAAGTATATATTCATCTTCATCACTTTGAATATCATCAAATTTAGATTCACTATCAGATTTATCACTGTCAGATTTATCATCAACATCTTCAACAATCTCAGACTCAAAATCAGTAGATTCATCATCACTTATTGCTATTTGGTTCAAAAATTCCAATTTTAATTGGTCAATTTTGATTTGAGCTTGTCTATTGGCCTCTTCTTTTTTCATTTGCTTTTAGATGGCTGATAGTTTCTTAATAAGCTCCTCCTCAAGGTCCTCTTTATCATGATCTGAATGTGACATAGATTCTTCAACATAGGATATAGCATGAGGAACATTATTGTCCTCTGTGTTACCATATTGTTCAATAAAACATTCTTCCATTTTAGCCATAGACCCTATTGAATTATGAGGTAAATCCTTAAACCACTCCCTAGCATTATCGACTAGAGATATTGCAAATAAATTTATTAATACATCCTCATGTGTTATGTCATGATCATCAATCAAATCTGCAAACTTTTCTAAATGATCCTCAACTGATTGTTCTCCAAAACCAGTGAACTTTGGCACATACTCCTTAACCTTTGATGGGATATGATTCGGATATCCAGGGATACCCACAAAACTAATAGCCCCATATAAATCACCACCCCTCCAATTAAAAAATCGTGACATTTCAGCAATTAAAAAATATTACAAACTGCCACTCTTACATATTCTCTTCAAATTTTGCACAGATGCAAGTAAAACTTGAAACATGTAAACTTCTTTTTTAACTAATTCCTTTTTGCTTTAGTGCTATAATCACTTGATAAGGAAAACTATTAAAACTTGTGAAAATACTTGGATGTATTTGAGCTGTTGCGAAATATGTGTGCTTTGAAGACACCTTTAAATCAGCATCAAAAATAGGTAGAATATCTGCTGTCACTGTCGCTGCAAACTCACCTTCTTTGTAATCTTTCTTTCACATGCACACTAGTGCAAATCAGAGCTCAGATTTGCCACTCACTATTAATGAGATTCGGTGGAAACTTTTAAACATTTTTGCAGCAAACAACACACAGACTTGAGTCTTTTTATAAAGCATAAGGAACATATCCTTTCGTTTTTGTAACACATGACTCTATGACCAGACTCTGGGATATTATAGAAAAGTAACTTTATTTTATCCCCAGTAGAGTCGCCAATTTGTTAGGGATTTTTCTTATATGAATCACAGTGCTTGAAATGACTACTTGAACACCATGCCTTCTAATACTGATTCAGAGACAAGAAAAGCCTAATTGCTAAGGACTGGATAAGGTCCTTCTTCGTTTTTGAGCTCCACATATACTCAGGTAGGTTTTACCTTTTATGATTGTTGTTTACACAGTATGTGTTAATGTGGACACTGATTTTCTATGTATCTTTGTTAAATCAACTTATAAATCACCTTGCAAATGACCAAACATAACCAGATGCAAGATTTAACCATACAAACCATAGTCTTAAATATAGCAAAAAAAAATGATACAAGGATTTTCATCTTTCTTCCTTTTATTTAAGGAGGGATAACCTAATGATCCACTCTTCAAGGGATTAACAAACTGAATAGTATCCTGCTGATACAAATCCTTATGAGTTCAGCTCATTTGTTCTTAGTAACAAAAGTATAATTCATTGAAATAATTTTTGATATTGGATGAGGAACATACTGCAAACTATACTCTAGACTAGTGCCTATCCCTTGGGCAAAGAGTCAATGAAAACATGAATCAACAGAGATAAACTAATAGAGATACTGTAGAGTGCCTTACAAACTACATGCAGTTAGATAGAGTACCTTACAAACTATCCTCTCATATACATACATCTGCATCAAATCCTTATCATAATGTTTTGCTCTTTGAAATCATCTATGAAACTTAGTCCTCTCCTTGAAAGGAACTCATAAATAATTAGACAAAATACCTTGTAGCTGGTGTATTTCAAATGCCTTACAGGTGAAACACACTAGAGCACAAACTGAATGCAAAGAGACAAGATAATACGAAAGAGGGAAAACCACAATGTATTCTATTACTGTATTCTACTTCAACACATCCAGACAATAATCTTTTCTAAATATACAAAGACACAGAAGTATAAATTACAATAAAATTTCCACAAGACCAACAGGGACCTGCTCTGGGCATCTGTAGAAAAAAAACCAGAACAGAGTAGAGGAGAGGAACCCTTACAACTGAGAAAAGAAAGAAAGATATAGAAGAGAAGAAACCCTAAAAATCTGAGCAATTGACACATGTCTCCCCTCAAATATGATTTGCATTCATCTTTCCAAAATATCTGATTTGAATTAATCAATTTTCAACCCCACTTGTCTGAGAAAATATCTGATATATCTCTTTGCAAATCTCCTTCCTTTTCCCACTGAAAAGTTTTCAATCTGATTTCATTTGTCAAAATATCTTTGCAAACTGTCACATTTTCACTTTGAAAATATCTGATCTTTCCATGCCTGAGAAAATCTAATTTATCTCCAATCTCTGAAAAATCTGATTTCCAGTGTCTTTAAAAAACCTCCAGGAATAATCATATGGATATTTGCAATAAAAATATTAAATTCTCTGTTAAAATTATCTTTGTGCATAATTTAAAGTCTCTGAAAATCTCATATTTATGCATATTTTAGCTAGAAAACACCAGATTTTGACACATGGCATGCTCCCATTGGCTGTCACAAACTATGTTTAACTCATCTTTGACCTCAGTCCCATCCGGCGACCATGTGACAAGCTGGAAATCAAAGTCGTGAGCACTTTTTAACTCTTCCTTCATTCCTGGGTGACCTAGCGACTAGCATCCGTCTGTTAACTCCATCTGGCGACCTGACGACCATCATCCATTTCCATGTCGCAACAACTATCTTTCTCCTCTGGCTACTTCGCGACTAACCGCTAGTGGTTAGTCGGCAAGTCTTGGCGGTCAACCTACATGTCTCGTGACTGACCGCTAGCGGTTAGTCACTAGGTCTCTGAGCTCCGGTGGTTAACTACAATTTCATTCCTGACTGGGCGACTGGGGCTCTCGGCGACTGGGCGACCATGCACATCCGACGACATCGCGACTAACAGCACTGTTCACTTTCATCAAAATTTGATCTTCTGCATTTTTGGGCACAGAAACCGAGGTGATCAGATGAGGGCACGCGCGTGGATAGCCTACTCTTCAACTTCAAAGTCATATGTTTGTGTCTTTGCTTATAAACATTTCAAAATTCTCTTGAGGCATGCATGTGGGATTAATCATCTCAAGGTTTTAGAAGCATTTTCATATTTTGCACTAAAACTCTGTGTATAGCTCATGTAAGTAGACCCCCAGCCATCAAAGGCCTGCCAAGAGCCTCTGGGCTTCTTAGTTACCTTGGATGTTAGTGCTTTTGTATATAAAGATAAAAAAAGTTATTTGCACAGTGAATATGGGACAATGAAAATACACTGTTTTTCATCTTGGCTGGGAGTATGAATAGAACTGCTCACAAATGGCATTGAAAATCTACAAATGAAGGCCATGGATGGGTTCCATGGGTCAAAACGCCCCTTTCTGTGGAGGAACATTTGCAGATTTCATTTAAAATCATTCAAAAAACTTAAAATTCTCCCCCAAAAACCATCGCATACTGTTGGTAATTTCTGCTTGCAATGTCATCTGTATTGTATACATTAAAAAAAATATGAACTCCCCTCCTATCTCTGTTACTTCTATGGCATTCACTCCATGGAAATTTGACAACAAAACAATTCAACATTCCTTCATTATCTGCGCAGATAGCTGGGAATTTGGTTTTACATTTACAAATTGCATAAGCCTGGGATGTATTCTGTTTCAAACAATTCATACTTGGTCTATATTTAAATCCTCCATGTATTGCATTGCTGGCCCTTGCAGTACATTATGCTTTTGACATTTTGGTCAAACAGTTCATGGACCCCTTTCCATGGTTGCTGCGCTGGATATCTGGCAATGAAAGTCATTAAAAAACTGCCCCCCTCTATATCATAGCATGCTGCTGGCAATGCTATTTTCAATGTTGGTCTTTAACAGTCCAAAAATCTGCAATTTCCTCCTTGTCTGCGCATTGACATATTATACTACCCCCCTTAATAATATTGATACTTGCAGTTTACTTTAAGAATATGCGCAATCATTATTTAAAATTGAATAGTATTAATATTGTTAACATTTTCAGCATATTCCTTTCATTACTGTGGTGGAGTCCTCCGTACATGTTGCAAGACTTCGATTTGCATTGGAACATTTAAAGAAAACTCAATTAAAAACTACCAATGCGCTGGATATACATCTATGCTGGCTGTAGCTTCTGCACATTTCAATTGAAAACGCCGGTTACTTTCATTACAATTTGTAATCCTTTGAAAACATTCTGAATTTTCCTTTATATTACACACATCTCCACCAAAACTCGCCTCTATATTGCTCATGGGATCTCTCGATGCCTTCTGCACAAACTTACAATGCGTTCAACCATATTATTAGCCCACTTCTCTTTAACCGGCACAAGAACACGCTATGACTGTGACCATAATATCTAGGACTCCCCTATATTCATGCCTTAATGGATTCATTTGTAAAATAGTGTGATCATCCATTCAAAACATAAAAGATACTTAGGAAAATCCTCTGACGTTGTAATTGCAAATAATTCTGAATGAGAACGCAACTGGCATTAAACTACAATTCTAACATGCGGACCCTTCGACAAAATGTTGAGTAGAGGCTAACCGGATGGATGGCATTGATTGTTTCCTTGTATTATTTGAAAGTCCTCTTGCACTATTGCCTCTTTCCTACAATTCCATATTTTAAATTTTGAGCATTAAGTACAAACCGGTGACATTTATAATCATTTTGACACTTCTACAGTTTGATCACAACTACGGCAACTGGCCTTCAGAACTGTCTTTCAAAATTGACATAATGATTTGATTAGACTCTGCCCTCTGACAGGCACATTCTCTGACCTATAAGCTATCATTCCCCAAAATGGAATCTCATGACTGTACCCGAGTCGAAAGATATCAACCTTTGAAAATGCCATTTTTATTCTATTCCTGCAAACATACTGTCAAAAAATGATTTTTAATCGCCGTAATTGATTGTAAAAGGCTGACAAATGGATTAATAGGGGGCTCAAATCTGAACTAGAAGTAGTATGTCAGCTTTGCAAGACAATGCAAAAAGAAATTTGTCAAAAGAATCAACCGGCCAAAAGTCATTCACTGGCAAAGTAGGGCATTTGGATTTTCAGGAAAACACACTTTGTAGAACTGAATACACTTTGTGAAAATTGCAAATGGAGTGAGCCTGGAAACTTGGTCAAACGGATTGGTAGGAGTCTATAAATTTTCAGGTAGGTACACTCCTATGTTTACAATATGAGGGACAACTCAATTATCCAAATGTTCACCCGGGTATATATTTTCAAGACCTCAAAGTAGGTCACCAATTCTGAACTTGAAAATACAGGAAATCAGAATTAATCACTATCAGAACGGTTCTTGAAAACTTGTCATCTGATTTCATAAAGATCTGCAGACTGGAAAACAAAGATTGTGTGACCATTAGAACTCAGTACAAAATGAATTTTCTCAATTGGGTGAATTGGTCAAAAGTTATAACATGTCAAACTAGGCTATTCAGATTTCTAGGCAGGATAAAAATGCAGAAAGTTCATGAAAAACCAACTTTGGGAAGTATGAAAACCTATCAAACGGATTCGGAATGATCTGAGATCTGAAACATAAGCTCTCTGATATGCATGGAACACATTCCCAAAGTGATGGCTTATGAAACTCAACAGGGTGTAAGATACTTAGAGGTAAAGTAGGCTCCGGACAACAAATTAACAATTAGCAAAGATGCAGAATTAGGTGATCCCCTCAAAATGACTACTCCATAAACATATCAGAATTGGAAATCAGGAGCTGGGACCCACTGCATACATCAAATGAAAGGCATTAAAGCCTCTCCCCAATTTGTATCTCATAAAAATCATCCGGGCACCTTTTTTAATCACTCCAACTGAGTGTTTTTACACAAAATTTCAAGTGTGTTCACTTTTCACAACTGAAAATTTTAACATGGTCACTCCAAATTTGTTCCAAATTTAGGAGTACCAACAACACCAAAATGACCACTCAAACTCCCATTATGCTTCTCTTGTATGAGGTTCTCTGTCATTGAACCCCTTGGCACACACAACTGATTACCCTTAAATAATAGTCTATTTTGCAAAGTAAAATCAGAATACTTGCTATGGAAATGATTCTAAAAATTAGTACACACCTTATAGGCTTCAACAAACTCTTCATCTTCCTTGTAGAGTTCTCTGAAACTCTCTATTCCAATGCTATTCAACTAAACTTCTTGAACCATCAACAACCTCCTACTTAGTGCATCTGCAACCTTGTTCAATTGCCCTTTCTTGTGCTTAATTGTGAATGTGAATTCTTGAAGGTATTCCATCCATTTTAGGTGTCTATTGCTTAGTTTCTCCTGGGTATTGATATAGCTAAGGGCTTGGTTTTCAATAAACACTACAAATTCCTTGGTTAGTAGGTAATGCCTCTATTTTCTAAGTGACTGAACTAAGGCATACAATTCCAAGTCATAAGAAGAGTACTTCTTCTTGGCTTCATTTAATTTTTCACTAAAGAAGGCTATTGAACTACCTTCTTGGCTTAACACACCACCTACTGCCATACCACTTGCATCACAATCTATATAAACAAATTTTCAAAGCTAGGCAATTTTAGGATAGGTTGTGTTTCTACATGCTTCTTCAACATTTCAAAGGCTTTCTCTGCTTCTAAGGTCCACCTAAACTTGGTTTTTACCCCACCCTTGATGGTATCTAACAATGGTGCACAAATACCACTGAAATTTCTAATAAATTTCCTATAAAATTGGGCTAACCCATGAAAAATTCTTACCTTAGTTGTTGTGGTAGGTGGTGGCCATTTTAGGATAGTTGCAACTTTGTTTTGTTCCATCTTCAAGGACCCCTTGGACACTACAAATCCCAAGTACACAAGTTATTGCTTTAAAAACTTACACTTTTCAAGGTTGATAGCTAGCTTTACTTCATGTAACCTTTGCAATACAATCTCTACATGCTTGATATGCTCCTCTCTTGTTTTGCTAAAAATCAGTATATCATCAAGATATACAACTAAAAACTTCCCTGTGTAGCCCTTGAGCACTTCATTCATGAGCCTCATGAATGTGCTCAGAGCATTTGTGAGCCCAAATGGCATCACAGGCCACTCATACAACCCATCTGTGGTCTTAAACATTGTCTTCCATTCATCTCCCTCCTTCACTCTGATTTGGTGATAACCATTTTTCAAATCTAGCTTAGTGAGGTACATTGCCCCTCCAAGACAATCCATTAAATCTTCAATCCTAGGTATGGGAAATCTATACCTTATAGTTATTCTATTTATGGCCCTTGAGTATGTGCAAAGTCTCCATTTTCCTCCCTTGTTGGATGCCAACACAACCAGGATTGCCCATGGGCTAATACTCTTCTTGATCAACCCTTGATCCAAGAGTTCTTGCACTTGCCTTGCCACTTCCAAGTTCTGATCAGGGGTAAGCTTATAAGCTGCCTTATTAGGCAATGCTGCACCAGGTACAAAGTCTATCTAATGGCTTATCACTCATCTAGGAGGTAAGGTTGCAGGGGTTCCATCACATACTATATATTTATACTTCTCAAGTAATTCTTGAATCTCTGATGGTAAGGGTTCCTTGAAAAGATTCTCTTCCTCCTTGGGTTTTAGAAAAATGGCATATCCTTCATTATCTTCATCCTTAAGGTCTTTCACAAACTCTTTTCCACTACACAACAAAATGCTAGGGGTCTTGGGTTGTGGCTCATCCTCTTCCAACAGAGACTAAATCTTGAAGGTTCTACCTCCTTTCTTGAATGTTATGGAATTATCCTCCCCATCATACACTTCCCCACTGTCATATTTCCAGGGCCTTCCTAATAGAAAATGGAAAGCATCCATTGGTAAGATGTCACAAAGCAACTTGGCCTTATAGCTTGCTATAGAAAACTCAACCCAATTTCTGTCATTCACCAAAACACTTTGGCCTTTATTTAACCATGTCACCTTGTATGGATTTACTTGAGGTACTTTGGCTAGCTTGAGTTTGTTTACTACCTCCTTTGATATGATGTTATCTGTGGAACCATAATCCACAATCGCTTTACAAACTTTGCCAAGGATCTTGCATCTTATCCTAAAAAAATTCCTCCTATGCTTGGGTTCATCTTTGATTGGTTGTCTCATCAACACTCTCCTAAAGATGAGATTTAATCCCATCTTTGATTCTATATGATCAACTTCAGGTGCCTTGACACTTGAGGTGTCCTCATGAGCATATGAAACTCTTTTGTCATGGTTTGATGTAGTAGGTTTCTCAAGGCTCTATATGCGGGTGGCCCAATTGACCACAGTTGTAATAATTCATACTTTCAAAGTATGAGTTGCTTCTACCTGACTCTCTTCCTCTACTAGGGCCTCCTTGATTACCCCTACCTTTGGTATAACCCCCTCTTAGAGTAATTTCATTTCTATGTTCTGTCAATTTGGTTTCACCTTGGTTTCTTTGCTCATTGCCTCTGCCTTGATAACCTTCTCTTTGACCCCGTTAGTCTCTTCCTCTACCTCTTATTTTGAAGTTAGAGTCACCTTTCTTTCTATTATTTTCCTCCACCTTTAGAGATAGTTGGTGACACCTCTAAACTATAGTTGGTTTCCACAAACTTATCTCTTCTTGGATGTTCCACTTTAAACCCCCCAAATACCTTGCCACCTTTATTTGTTCTTCTTCTTGCTTCTTGGACCTAAGACACAATGATGGAAAGAGCATTGCAAGAAAACCTTGATGGGCTCCAATTCCTTATCAACTCTTCAAAATTCTTTCTTGAACACCCTAACTCCACCAATGTCTTCCTAGGGTGTCTTCTGACTTGTCTAAGGGACCAATACACTTTCCCCACCCTCTCTTGATTCTCCAAGCCAAGATGTAGAACTCTGTAATTTCTTCTTTAGGGACACCTTCCCTAAACCAAGAACAATTACATAAATCTTCACCAGAGACTTAGAACTCATGATCCAAGTGATTGAAGACTTCAAATAGACCTCAAGGGAAGAGAATCCACCAATGGATTCAGTCTTGTAGACCCAAGGATGGTTGAACCCTAAATGGCCTAGGATTTTTTGTAGCATTTTTTGGACTTAAATTTCAATTGCAGAAGGATCTAATTTATCTGATTTGGTTTATAGACACCCTTTATGGATTTTTTAAAACCCTCAAAGCCTTAACACTTCACTCCACTCTTGCACTCCTGAACTCTCACAAAGCACACAAGCCTAATTAGTTATATTAGGCTTTGTTTGTTAAGAAAGTGGTTGAAGGTGGGTTCATAGAGTAAATGCAAGTCTTAGATGGCTTCCTCTACCCCAAAATAGTCTAGAACCACCCTTATTTTTATCCTCCCAAACATATATTTCACATGCATGTGATTGTACTTATAAAGAGCCAGGCTAATTACATAGAGATAATTAGTCTAGGGCTTTGTCTCATAAATATTAGGACTAACTTTGAGTCTCTAAGCTTTAGGATTCTTAAGGAACATGATCCTAACTTGTATTTTCCAAGTCGCCAAGTAGATCCACTAAATAAATCTCAAGTTAGGATCACATCTTTGTGACTGACCTAGTAAGCTTTGGTTTCTCAGACAGTGAGCAAGTAAAAGCTATAACTTTTAAAAAACTTCACAAGAACAACTCAAACCAACTGGAGTGCTTAAGGAACTCAAGACATCACAAATTTATACAATTGAATTCATAGGATGAATTTGTACCAGGCCATACACTATCAAAATAACTCATAAAACTCTTCTATTTCCTCCTCTAACATCAAGATCCATACACAGTAAGTTCTAGCCTTCCTAAAAGGCATCAAATGACCTAATAGCATCATCTAGGCATTATAGATGCTACAAGAAGTTGGTGTGGAAGGTTACAATGAAGTTGTCATTCTTAGAGCAACATTTTGCAAAATTTGCTTATGCAACATTTTGCAAAAGTTGCTTATGCAACATTTTGCAAAAGTTGCTTATGCAACATTTTGCAAAAAGACAACTTTTTGGCAACATATAAGAAAGTTGCTATTTTGGAAAAATGCCAACCTTACCAACCTCCAAGGATGTGGGAGAGGTTCAAAACATGACAAGAACCTATTCTAAGGACTTGAAACACAAACTTCTAACCAAACACTAAAATCACCAAAAGGCTAACATGGTCTAACCATGGTTTCAGGAGCCCATAGGTTATAACTCACCTTAGGGTCCTTCACCTTACATCATAGACCCACACAAACACACACAAGGGTGATCTCAAGGATGAACCTTATTAAAAACACTAAAGAAATAAAATAAGAACTTAAGGAGGTGCCTTGCACCACACAATCTCTGAAACTCCTCTGTATAAGAGGCCACATCCATGTCTTTTTGCTTCAGATTTTTCCTTTTCCTATGGAGTTGAATCTCATAGTCCTCTGGCAGATAGTTTTGTTTTAGCTTGGTCACCATTGCATTCCAATTTTTTATAGGTTTCTTTCCCATTCTAATCCTCTTACCTAGAAGATACTTCCACCATGTCAGTGCTGACCCTCTAAGTCTTGACTTGGCCACCTTGAGCTTCTATGCCTCTGTCACACCTTCACATTCAAAATGGTTCTCCATTCCTTCAAGCCAATCCATCACCCCTTTAATGTCCATCTTCCCACTAAAAAAGGGTATTCCTTCCAATGCATTTCCACCTAGTTCTTTTATGGCCTTCAAGAATGGTTCTTCATTCAATGGAGGGTCTGGTTTAGGGATGAAATCCTCTTCATCTACTTTCTTCTTACCTCTATCATGACCTTCTAGGACTTTGTTCCTAGTGGCATCAACAACTTCTTCTAGCCTTATCTTCATTCCTTCTAAGGATTCTTCAAGGAGTCTATTATTCTCCTTTTTCTCATCCACCTCTTTAGCTAGCTCTGCATTAGTCACCATATTTGACTCTCCCACTAATTCACTGGTAGTTGCAGACATACAATGTTCTCCCAAATATTTAACTTGCTCCGATACTAATTTGATGTAAATATAACTTCCCTTAGGGTCTACTATAGGCCTCTTATCTAGCCTAAATTGGTTTCTTTACTACCCCTAGATTCCAAGGATGATTTCCTCAAGATCCTTCACCAGCTCAGCTTGAGTAAACCAACAAAGAAATCAAATCATTCATCAAATAGCCATATAGAGGTCTTCTTGCACCTCCTTCACTAAATGATCCACCATATTCAAGATCAATCACATATGGAGAGGTAGGATACTAACATGTCAATTGGTTCCAAGTCCAATGTCTCCGAACATAATTTTCAATAAGATTCTAATCAAGTTTCAAGAAAACAATACAAATGCTCCCAAATAGGGCTACAAGCAATTAGGCCTAATTGGTCACCTTTTTTCCTATAAATTCCAAATCTTCTTAACAAGATGAAAAACAAAGTCCATATTATACCACCCTTTTGAAAAACCTATAGGATGTAGTAGGTTTTGCTACCCCAAACTGTCCGTACAGTGGGTTGCTACAAACATGCCTAAAATTAAGGGTTTCAAAGCATTTGGATTGTCTGCATAAGGGTTTGCTTTCTTGGAAGACAAAAATCAACACCCAGTCTTATCCTTGGGAATGGATCTTCCTTATCCATCTATCCTCCTCTCCACTATCTTAGATCAAAGCATTCAATGCATTTAATCCACTAAAATGCTCTTGCAGTGCTCCGTGTCCCCTAGCCATGCATCACTGGCTCATCTAGGGAATCACTGGCAAATATCATACAAGCTCTCCAGGGCCCATCCTTCTTCAAAAATATGTTACAAGGAGTCATCTCACCTACTCCAAGAGCTCGAGAAAATGCCACGGTGGAATGATGAGCTATGACTCCATTTCCAAAACTTTCCTGATTTAGACCAGCGACAGGGCTTAAAACAAAAGATTTTACAAAAATACTAAGATTAAAAAATACCTAAACAATGCCACACATAATCCAAAGTACACCTAACATATCATATGCACAAGTTACAGTACATAAACTAATCCATTAAAATGCTTCAAATAAGAAAATGTCTTTAATTACTCAGAAAACTTGTAATCACAGAAATTGCTCATTCACCAAAACTTTATCCAACCTCATTAAAATCTCTAGGGAGGCCTTATATAGTTGAACCTGACCCAAACTCAATGGTTTTAGACATTTAGAAACCCAAATGCTTGAAAAGGCACCATTGCAAGAAATGTTGTCAATGTTGTTAATGACAACTTTTACAACTTTTGGATTCTTGTATACAAACTTGGTCAACAAATCAAGAAACTTAACCAAAAGCATATCTAGGCTAAGTAAAACATCAAATAGGTATCCTAAACAATCCCTTGTCAAATTTGACCCTTAAATGCACAAAATGCATAAATGCCACTTTTTCCACAACATTGGAAACATTTTCAAAAAAGGTCACTAATGACCTAATGAGGCCTCCTAATCTATCACATCACACCCTAGGACCCATCTAGTCCCATTATTTCACTAGTGATTTGGCTAAGACCACTACAAGCCAAAAATCAAAATAGAATCCCTAGGTTACCATCTAGCCTTACCTAGGTTCTCCTGCACCAACATAATCTCTCACTCTCTCTCCAATGTGAGGATTTGAAGCTCGATTCGATCAATCTTCCTTCTTCCAAGTAGTCAAGTTGCACGTCATCAGGGACATGATCGAGTACCTGTGTTGACAACAATAATTCCTACAAGAGATTTTAGAAGCATCGCACATCATATCCACTACATTTCCTATCCATTTCATATCCATAACGCATCATATAGATCCATTTCACATTGCATAACCATTACATAACTATGTTGCATCCATACATATATACATCAAGAAAGAAATTAACATTGCATAACAATTGCATCATCATAAATAGTACCATATCCATATTTACACCTTGAAATTACATAAACATGGCATACACATTTGCATAATCATCCATAAAGCATCATAATTCCTCCATAATCATGAAAAGAAATGCATCCATATAGAA
>MU223089.1:7059448-7094448 GCA_018584345.1 Thuja plicata
AGAGCTCATGCTCCCTTGGATCTTGTGGAAAAGGAAGTATAAGATGGAACTTATCGGTCTAAGGGCACTGTAATACAGTATGCAACATAATAGTAAGTTGCTTGACTACTCTGATAGGTCGTCACTAGCTGATAACCATCACACTCCTGAGTGAGGGTCTGTGATCGATGCTCCAACTCTGTGATCTGAGCCTGCACAATTGTTAGCTATGCCTGGGTAGCCCCCAGTCTCTCCCTAGGGAAGAAATGATGTCTTGAGGTGTCTTCTGCCTCTGAACCTCTCCCTGCTCAGTTGGCTTAACCTGCTCAACCCGATCTACCTGTGCATCTCGTTGCTACCTTACCTATCAAGAAGCCTCATAAAAATGGGAGCATCCTGTCCTCCCACTGCACCCAAGCTACCTCTCTCCCCCCTGTGTCACTTTCTGGTAGAGATAGCACCGGGATCCCTTCCTATCAGCCTAGCCTCTACTGTTGGTATGTCACCTGGGGAAAGACCTCCCTCATCTATCCTCAGCACTCGGGCATTCGAATCTATAATTGAGGAAATGGGTGTTGTGCAATATAATATTGGTACTCGAGGGTCACTCCTACATCCTCTACGGCCTCGAGGTAATTCCATGTAACCCATTGCAATCCATTTAGCTCATGTACTATTGTAGCATAGACCAATCTAGGTCCACATCCTTTTTGTACCTCATCGGTGAACTATGCATATGCTATAAACTCTGAAGGCACAACATGTGGCCTCCCAAAATAGATGTGCACCTTGGACACCATGAATCTCTCTACAACTGAGTGGGTACATCCGATCAGTGGATGAGTCATGAACATCTCATGGCTCTGCGACTGCTAGTCACCCCATGCTTTTGTACCTCTGTATGGTCGCCATGTGACCACAATAAGATGATCAAACTAACGATGCTAGTAATATGTCTTCCGCAAATGGGGCTTGGTGAGGAACCCTGCATACCTATATATAAATGGATGCCCCTCCTGGCGGACATAATCAACCACTGGCCTACAAATGGGAATATGCTCCCATACCCAAATGTGTAGTACTAAAAATCCTATTGTGAGCCTCTTAGCCTCACGATATACGATCTCATGAAGCTCATGATATAAATGTTTCCAATAGGCACAGACCCCAATCGAGCTTCACTGGCCTCTATAGTAGCTCCTCTAAAATCAATCCCCAACCAGAGTGAATTTCCCAACTGACCCATATCTGGCATAATGATGCATCCTATGAATCCATCCATGACACATGCCAAAGGAAACTGATCGATGTACCTAGAGATCGTGGTGTCCCATGACACCCATCTCTCAAGAATCTCCCCATCTACAAAGATCTTGTTCAGTACTAATATCCCTAGACACTAAGTACTCTCATACTGCACTTGTTGACCCTGGAATAGAATGTGAAGGATGTGGTATACATCCTCCAGCGTCACTGTGATGTCACCAGTGGGCATGTGAAACATGTTATGCTCACTATGAAATCTCTCTACCAACACTATTAGTAGTCCATGGTTCACCCTAATCTCAGGGATCCCCATCAGCCATCCAAAATCACACTCTATTATAAAAGCCCTCTGATTCTCATCTAGTCTACCCACCAAGTGCATCCGGTGGGTATGTGATCTTGAACTGGATATCATGAAGTCACACCTATAGGAAACAAACAACAAAGCATCAGTATGCTTGTCAATGTAACCAAACAAATAGATAAAATGATGTACAACATGCTACAAATGCCAAATTAACAACAAGAAAAATCAAAATTTGACATCCCAAGGCTCAATCACAAGCACTATTTTCCACATGAGAAAATACCTGGTATCAAATCTTGAATGAGCATTCACATAGGCTAGTATGAGTTATGAGGCTGATACAAGCATACATAGTTTATCATACGAGAAAAATGTTGTTTTTAAATGTGCTCGTACGAGCTCTAGGTAAGGGGCGTACGAGTAAACTAAGGGCTTGGTATGAGTGGAAATTTGGGAACAGTTTTTAGTATGATCCCTCCCTAGGACTCTTATGATAAACAATGCTTTCAAAAATTAAAACATGCAAAAAATGAAAAAAAAAACAAAAAATCATGGAACATGAATTGAACGAGGAGTTTGTCATGCACTTACCATTGCTCGGTAGTTTCTCGGCCAGTTGTGGACACGTTGGCGCTCGAATAGGTGAGTATCTACAGTGACCATTTTTCTTAGAGGAAGGTTTTAAACTCAAAAATGATGAAATGAATTGAAAATGACCCTTTGGGCCTTTATATAGGTTTTTGACCTAATTTCAACTTGCTCCGATTGACGTGAAAATTACACCCCTAGACAATTTGACTGTCTTGATTCCATTTTTAGGATCAAAATCAAAATCTGAGATCATTTTACTTTTCAAATTTGATAGTTGACTTTTTGAGTCAACCATAGTTGACCGCTTGCGCAATCAGTCTTTCTAGATTCCAAACCTATGGAAACCTCTCATGCTTTTCTTCCAAGCAATCCATGTGTTAGATTTTTTTGGTAAAACTTGATCAATAGGACCTAAAACAAGTGTAGAATGGGTCCTAACCACTTGTAACCTCTTCCAAATTATATCAGTTTCTTCCTGCATCAGTTTAATCAATTGATTTTCTTCTGATCACCGGGGCACCTGGCCATATTTTGATTTCGCTCCTGAGGGGGCAGGATCAGAACATTAACAATTAATTGATCATGTCATCAAGAAAGACCCCATCATTTGGGGTATCTCAACTTCATCACATCACATCAAGTTGAGAATATCTTTAATCAAAGGCAACCCAATCAATTATCTTATATAGTGACATATACACTTGAAACCACACAAGATTGGTCTTATATGAGTCATTCATTTATGAAACCAGACACAATGATCAAATTGGATTCATCACTTCAAATCAAGTCAATTTTTGCTAGTCAAGATCTTAATGTAGTGAGTTTCATCACTTCAAATCAAACTAGTTATTCATTCAAACCAATCAAAAGGTTCAAGATTTCTTGACAGATGTTCAGTTTCATCGCTTCAAATCAAATTGAGCATTCTATTTTATATCTTTTGATGGCTCTTTGTTCAATCAAGCTTGGAGTCAGCCTTATTTGAAAGAATGGTTTCATTGATTCAAATCAAACTATTCTTCATCTCATCGCTAACAATTCTTTGAATCAATGCCTTGATCGCACATCAATTCGAAGTGGGGCAAATGTAATGACCTAAAAATGGTCATTTAAACCCTAGATCCCCAATTTTGATCTCTTATCAAGAAAACCCCAATATTGATCAAATCTCCTAAAGTCCTAATGCTAAAGGCTATTCATCATCTTCAGTCTGATCTGACCTGAACCCTAGGTCCTAATCTATCATCACACTTGATTAATTAATTAATTCCTAAAATCACAAAACATTGACAGATAAACCTTATGTTATTTATTTAATTAATATCCTGGTATGTTGATTAAATAAATAGCTAATTGTCAATTAAATGAAAAAAGGAATTAAAAATTAATAAGTTGAGTTAAAATACATTTAAAATCATTTAAATATTTAAAAGTGCACTTTGTGTCATCATTTCAGTTGACTGAGCATCAAAATAGAAACAAATCTGTCTTGTTTAGTTAACTAATCCTTTTTTGTTTCTCATCTTGGAAACAATCCAGTTAACAGAAAACTGATTTTAGAAGTTTCCCAAATGTCTGACCAGTCAGTTTAGTTAACTGAATCTCTCAACCAATCATCTTCCAAGCACGTGGATTGTGATTCTTCCAATTGAATCTTGTCTGTTCTTCAAATTTCAATCTCGGATGTCGGTTTGACAAAGATTTTCCATATAAGAGAGCTTCATTTTTCTCACAAAGGATCCTAATTTTTGAGTAGAGTTATTATACTATTTTCATTTATCATTTGTATTTGAGTTTTAAAGCATTTAGCATTTGCATAGTTTTTTTGTTTTCAAGCAATTTAAATTCTTAAATCTAGGAACACACATTCATTTTGGGTTCTAAAAATCAATCTTAAATAGTCATTGGATGAACTCTCTTGCATATCATATAGATTAAATCATTTTCAAATCCTTCATTTAGACAATATCAAGTCACTGGATTCGCAATGATTTGAGAGAAAACTCATACTCCTACCTACTAGAAGGAAATAGATAGATTTAGATTTATTGCAGTCAATTCTTTCTTAGATTAATCAAGAAATGATCTATTGAAGTGTGTGTTCGCAGTTATCTTAGTCCACATTTCACATACATAATATTCATCAAGTAGACCTCTGGAACTGATCCATACTAATCTTTGTGGGCCAACAAGAACAAAAGCACTCACTGGAGAAAGGTACTTTATGTTGTTAATTGATAATTACTCTAGGATGACCTGGGTTACTTTTCTAAGAGAAAAAAATGAAGCATTCCAAAGATTCAAAACTTTCAAATCAATGGTTAAAAATAAAATTGGTTATAAGTTTAAATGTTTAAGATCTGATAGAGCTGGATAATTTACATCAAAAAAATTTAATAAATTTTGTAATATGAATGGATTAAAAAGGCAATTCTCTACACCAAGAACTCCTTAATAGAATGGGGTAATTGAAAGAAAGAGTATAAAAGTTGGTGAAATGGCTAGAACTATGTTAAAAGGTGATAATTTGGACAATATATATTGGAAGGATATTTTTCATATAGCTTTATATCTTCTTAACAGAGTGAAAATTAGAGAAAACCATACAAAGACACCCTATAAACTCTGACCTGTGGAAGACCTCCTATTGTAAGACACTTCAAGATTTTTCAGAAGTGCAAGTGTTATATTAGAAGGGATGAAGATAGATTGGGAAAATTTAATACAAGAGTTGATGAAGGAATTTTGTTAGGCTATGAAACAGATTACAAAGTCTACATATGCTTTAATAAGAGGCTGAATGAGATTATTAAAAGTACAAATGTAAAGGTATGTGAGGATTGGAGTCATATTAATCCAGCAAACAATAGTGATGTTAAGTTAACTCCTTCAATTTCAAAACAAAAGGATGATCTAGAAGAATATCAAGAGGATAAATTCATTGTAGAAACTGGGCCAGAAGTTACTGTGAAGACACCTGCTAAATATATTAAGAGGAATCATTTTGAAGATTGGATAATTGATGATAAAGGTGTAGGTGTTCAAACTAGAAGAAGGATTGTTGGATCATAAGAACAGATAAATTGTTGTTTTCTATCAATGGTTGAACCAAATAATTATAAAGAAGCAAGTAAGGAAGAAAGATGGATTATAGCAATGGAAGAGGAGTTGAGTCAAATACAAAAAACAACTTGGGAACTTGTAGCTAG
Source organism: Thuja plicata (assembly GCA_018584345.1). NCBI lineage: Eukaryota > Viridiplantae > Streptophyta > Pinopsida > Cupressales > Cupressaceae > Thuja > Thuja plicata. The sequence goes on from MU223089.1 coordinate 7,064,804, forward strand.
ACGGGTGGATAAAAATGTAATAGGAATCGAATGGGTTTTCAGGAACAAGCTAAATGAAGAAAGTAAAGTTATAAGGAACAAGGATATAATTGTATTTAAAGGCTATTCACAGGTTGAAGAGAAAAAATTTCTCCGATGGAAAGTGTGTGTGATTTTTGTACTTGTTTAAGAAAGACACAACACTTCAATAGATCATTGCATTAGCTAAAAAGGGGTTAGATGAGCATATAAAACCAAATAATATCAACCTACTACTTTCTAACTACAAAGAGTGTGATTAATAACATAATATCACTTAGATTATGCTACTATCAGTGACATATATGACTTAGCGTGAAAGATTTGAGTTAAAACAAGCTTTTTAATCAATAAACATGCATACTACCTCTAAAAATGAACATTATAACTATGCATGAACATGAAAGAATAGATGAAATATGAATCTAGGCAAATACTAACAGCATAACAATGCATTCTTAATATGAGATGAAGGCTTCTTTGCTCTCAAAAATGTCTTCTATTTATAGAAGAATGAGGAGAGAGAGGGGGGACAAGGTGCATTAATGAGTTGAGGAACTCATTAATGGTGGTGTAAGAGCAATAAACGCCTTGGGCCTTTAATAGGAATGAGAGAGACATGGGCTTAAGAAATATTTATTGATGAGGTATTAATGAGAGCCTTAAAGAAGCTTGTGAAGGGTGTAAGAGGATGGCTTGAGAAAGTGGACTTGAGGGAAGGAATCTTGAGATTCCTTGACTTTCTCAAGTGGGTGGAGTTGTTAATCATTCCCTAATGGAATGTGACAACATTAGGAGGTGGGTTAGGATAGAATTAGGAATAGAATTAGATTAGCATGGGGGGAATAGGTTGGGATGGGTTAGAACCGAGGGTAGAAGTGGTTGAGATAGGTTAGGTTGGGGTTTAGGGGAATATAAATGAAATGAATTAAACTTATTTAATCCATTCAAAAATAGGATATTAATTATTTAAACAATTAATTGATTTTTAATAATTTAATAAGACTATAGCCAATTTAATTAAATTAATTAGGCTAGGGGAATGGGCTTATTTGCAAGTGAGCAATTGATTTAGGGGTTTATTTAATTCCTTTATAATTAAATACTATAGCCATATTTGAATTTGATTTGATTTAATTGGTTTGAATTGATTTGAATTGTATGGCTATAATAGTTAATATATTTTAGTGATAAAAATCACCTAGGACACTAAATTTGATTTAAAATGAATTATGCCAAAGTAACATTGTCATGACAGAATTAGGGGTATGATCACATTTAACGAAAATAGGGTCCATAGTTGAAACAGACCAAATCTGGGTGGTTACATTTGCCCCTCTTTGAATTGATATGCGAGCAACGCATTGATTCAAAGAAAGTTTTTTATTTTGACTTCAGAAAGATTGAGAATTTTGTTCTTGGTTGTTGAACGAAATGTTGATGAGATCAGTCTCGCACTTGATTGAACTAAACTGATAGAATTGACTTTGAACTTGGTTTTCATACAAAGGTCAATAAAAGATTTTTAAAAATACCAATTCTGAACTTGGTTGTCATCCAAAGATTGGTAATACTGATTTCGAACTTGGTTGTCATCCAAAAGTTAGTATGAAGCTGCTAGGAGCTTAATAAGAAACTTTTAAAAAATGAGGAGACACAATATATCCAGCTTATGAGAACCAAATCTTTCTATCCAACAGTTCTGACTTAGTCAAGGAAACTGTCATGCCCCTACTTGTTTGATAACAAAGTCATTTTAATGCTGTTTCGAGCAAAAATTTGATTGATGATAGTGTGATCATGCCCCCTTAGGAACAAAATTGAAGGAAAAGAATGAAATCCCTCTATTGAAATAATGTATCACTTGTAGGGGTTGGTAATGTATCACTTGTAGGGGTTGGTGAGGTCAAGAAAGAATGGTTTATAAGAATTGAAGAAACGGGGGTGTGTTTAAGAGTAAACACACTGGTACCAAGTTAATTACGTTTAAAATGTGAGTTTGATTTTGTTCCCAATAGATCAGAGATTTCAGGAACCATTGATATCAGTAATACAGATGATGTAATTAACTTGGATTTATAATAAAATACAAATAATTTTGAGCTCAAATTCCTTATGATTTTGCTTTTTCAAAAATGCATCATGCAAACCCTAGATGCAACTACATGCAGACTCTTAGGACTTGTCACTAATTTGTAGATATTGTAACATTTTTATCATTATTGGGCGCTTTTCAGAATGAATACTACCTGATAGTACAACAATCACTAATACCCATTGATATTATGAAAGTATGAATACTATGTTTATTTGGAATGTCGAAAATAGACTTTAGGCATCAAGGCATAGAAGCCAGGACGACAAGATAGTCACCTTCCTTTCAATATACCAGATTCTGTCCAAGATAAAGATATTAAACCCGTAATGACCTTGAAAATTCATATCCTTGGGTACATTATGCTTCGTATACCTTAGCAAGAATCTAATTTTAGAAAATAGACAAGGAGATTGTTTCAACCTCACTATAGTTTACATATAACAAAGATCGAGATATATGCGGCTACCCACCCATAGTGGTAGCTCTTACCATAAACATCCAAGTTAGGTGAAATTTATAGGATCATTTGAAACAATCACCATACACATAAAACCAAGAAAACATTATGCCCCTAGTCCTAGAGACTCTTTGTCTTTGTGCAGACGTCATGGAGTAACTCGGAAGACATAACAATCATCAATTGTGAATCATTCAAATAAAATTAATAACTACTTAGATGCCCCTAGTTGAATCATCATCAGAACATAAAAGAGTTATAATCAAACCAAGATCAAACTGTGTGCTTGAGTAGTATTTAGAAATACTATTGATTCATTTTTCAAGCGCAGTATAGATTCATCAACCAAAAAGTCAGATTTCAAGCATTATGTTTCCAATGTCTGTGTTCATCATTTCTCCTATCTGCAATCCAAAGTAAGTTTTAGGAACACCATTAGTGCCATGTTTGTGTCATCCTTGTTTGTTGAACATGATCATGGTAGTGAAAGTATCCGAGAGTATCGTATCTCAAGACAAACTATCTATGACAAAATAGCAAACGCAACCTATCAGACTGGAAAAGATGCCCCCAGTGCAAAAATGACTTGATCCTAAGATAGAAAAGATAGACAAATCCCAAGCAAGGATAAGATAGTCGTAAGGAAACAAGGTCATCATTTTAGCACCGGTGTAATTGTGAAGGTCTAGCATCAGTGATGCTTTGATAGATGGAGTGCAAAATACAAGTGACACCTGATTGCCAGGTTTTCACCACTTGGAAAGATCTTTTCTTTCTTTTTGCTACCGAGATGCCTATTTTACTAGGTTCTCATTCAAGGAACTTTTCTCTTTTTCAATTTTTTTGCTATTTTTTCTTTTTTGAATGTTTTTGTTGTATCAAGGTGCCTATTTGCCAGGTTTTCACTAGGGATACCCCTTTCTTCAGGACTTTTTCCATTGTTTTTAGATTTCTTCAGGATAAATTTTCTAAATGTTTTTGGTATTTTGTGAGAACTATTTCACTGTACAGGCTCTTCTAGCCAAACATCAAGCATAGAACCACTTAAAATGTAGCATGTTGATAGGATCTAGGAGAACATCTCCCTCAGGTGTAGCTATTTGATAAGTTGAAGTCCCAAAAGTAGCAGTGATAACATAAGGTCCCAGCCAGTTAGGTTCAAACATTCCTTTCTGCTCTTTGTTAGGCTGGTTCTTAGGATTCTCTTTTAAGATGATATTTCCCACTTCAAATTTGTGTGGTTTGACCTTCTTATTGTACCCCTTGGACATACATGCTTGGTACACCTTTAGATGATTGAACACCTATTGTTTGCACTCATCTAGTAGGTCTAAATAATTCACCTAATCAATGCGGTACTTCTCATCAGTAACAAGACCTTGTAAAGATATCCACAAAGATGGGATTTCAACCTCAATAGGTAGGAATGCCTCAGTGCCATAGACTAGGGAAAATGGTGTGGCTCCAGTCAGTGTTCTGATGCTTGTTCTGTAGGCCCATAGTGCCAGATTCTGTTGTAGATGCTAGTCTCTGCCAAACTTACTCACAATTTGGTGTAGGATTTTTAGGATATTTTTATTGGATGCCTCAGCCTGTCCATTACCTTGGGGGTAATAGATTGAGGAACAGTGTTGAGTAATGTGGAACTATTCACAAAGGTCATCAATGTCTTGATTTTTAAATTGGCCGCCATTGTTTGTTACAATTGAAGAGGGTATCCCATATCTACAGATAATGTAGTTCAAAATTAACATAGCCACCTGTTTGCTAGTGGTTTTGATTAGCGGCACAACCTCAACCCACTTTGTAAAATACTCAGTGGCCGTAATGATGAATTTGTGTCCATTTGAAGAGTTGGGATATATTTTTCCAACCAAGTCAAAGGCCCATTGCTAAAATGGCCAATGTGTAATGAAAGGTATAAGCTCTCTGGCAGGATCATGGATAAGATTTCCAGGTGTTTGGAATTTAAGACATGCTTTTGAAAAGTGAATAGCATCTTTTTCCATGGTAGGCCAGTAATAGCCTACTTTGAGTAGTTTCTTTGCCAATGAAAAGCTATTTGAGTGTGATCCACATACACCTGTGTGGACTTCCTTTAATGCACGGTCTGACTCTTCGAGTTATAAACACCTAAGAAGCATACCGTCAAGACCACATCGGTATAAGTTATTAGTTATGAGGACATAATGCGATGCTATCCTAATCAGGGCTCTCTTCTCATTTCGAGATAGATCATTGGGAATAGTTTGGTCAGTTAGGTAAGAAATGATCTTAGTATACCGAGTTTGGTCTGGGGTTTTCAAAGCACAAATTAATTGGTATTTAGGGGTATCAAAGGCAAGATAGGATAATTCTTCCACCAAGAAGTCATAGTAGAATTGATGTTCTTCCAGTTGTAACATGCATGCTAAGGTAGCCATAGCATCTGCAGCCTTATTCTCTGATCTTGGTATCTACTGGAAGGTGACGAAGACAAAGTACTTCTTCAGGTCATCAACCAGTTGCTTGTAGGGAATCAACTTCTCATCTTTCATTTGATACTCCCCATTGACCTGATTGATAATTAGTTGAGAGTCACCATATATTTGTAACTCTACAATCTTCCACTCCATAGCTAGCTTAAGACCGTTTACCAATGCTTCATATTTTGAAATATTATTGGTGCATGGAAACATTAATTTGTAAGATTTGGGAATCTTGTAACCTTGAGGAGTTATGAATAGGACCCCTGCTCCAAAGCCTTGTTGAGTAAATGAACCATCAAAGCACATCTTCCATGGATATTCAGTTAGATGAATGATTGTTTCATCAGGGAATTCAATCGTTAAAGGTTCATCATCTTGGAGTGGTGAATCATCCAATTGATCTACAAGAACCTGTCCCTTAATAGCTCTCCTTTCTACATATTCAATGTCAAACTCACTTAGAATTAGGACCCATTTTTCCAAATGTCCTGTTAATGCTGTTCTTCTTAGGAGATATTTTAAAGGATCTATCTTAGCAATGAGATTTACTGTATGTGACAACATGTAGTGTCTTAATTTTTGTGATTCAAAGATGACTGCTAAGCATGCTTTCTCAATAATGTTGTAATTGAGCTCATAGGTGACTAGTGTTCTACTAATGTAGTAGATAGCTCTTTCTTTCTTTGTTTCATCCTCTTGTGCTAGCAATACTCCTAGGGATTTAGCTATAGCTTAAATGTATAGGAGTAAGGGCTTTACATGAATAGGTGCCATAAGAATAGGAGGAGTAGCTAGGTATCCTTTTAATTCCCTGAAGTTTGCTTCACAGTGTTCATCCCATTTGAAGGTGACCCCTTTATGTAGTAATTTAGTAAAGGGTTGTACCCTATCTACAATTTGGGACATGAATCTCCTGATGGACTAGAGTCTCCCTTGTAGTGTCCTCATTTGACTGATGTTGCACAGAGGAGCCATCTCTAGAATAGCTTTCACCTTTGCAAGATCTACCTCAATTCCCTTTGCTGAAAAAATGAACCCTAAGAGTTTTCCTGATTGGACCCCAAAGGCACACTTCTTTGGGTTGAGCCTGAGTTGGAACTATTCCATATGATCCAATATCTTTCTTAAGTCCATAATATGAGTATCTCTTTCTTTGGATTTAGCCAATGTGTCATCCACATAGTCCTCCATGTTCTTGTGCATCATGTCATGGAATATAGTTGTCGTGGCTCTTTGATATGTTGCACCAGCATTCTTTAACCCAAATGGCATGATGTTCCAGAAAAAGGTGCCCCATGCACATGTAAATGCAATTTTCTCTTGATTCTCAGGGGCAATTTTGATTTGATTATAGCCCGAGAATCCATCCATTAATGAATACATCTAGTAGCCTGTTGTGAGGTCTATGATCATGTCAATGTTAGGTAGAGGGAAGTCATCTTTCATACATGCTTTGTTTAAGTATCTAAAGTCCGTACATATCTTGATAGATTTATCAGATTTAGACATGGGGACCACATTGGAGATCCATCTTGCATAGGAAATGACTGATAAATCTGGCTTTCAACAATTTCTCTAGCTCTGATTTTACCAATAATGCAACATGAGAATGCATCTTTCTAAGTTTTTGTTTCATGGGCTAGATCTCGGGAGCTATAGATAAGTGGTGCATGATTAGATTAGGATCTAGTCCAGGCATATTTATATAAGACCATGCAAATTTGATCTTCTTCTCTTTCAGGAACTCTATGAAATGCGTCTTCTCTTCTTCAGACAAAGATTGCGCAAGGTGGACTATTTGAGGATTTTCAATGGTGCCCAAATTTACTAGCTGTGTTGGTTCAATCATTACTGAAGACCTTTCCTAAAAGTGTTTGGGGAAGATATCAAGAGTCTCATCCTTTGGCGCCTCTGAGAGGTTTTCACCATCAAATGCTTCTTTCCTTTTTACTATTTTAGGATCTGATAGTGCCACAAAGTGGTTTTCACCATGAGTTCCCTTTTTCTTTTATTTTTCCAATTTTTAATTGAGAAACTTGATATCCTCCTATGACATATTCTCTCTCCTTTAATTGGTGGAAGAAGGGTAAGGTTCACAAGCATTGAGATAGAAAGCTAGGGTATAGTCATTGGGAAAGTCGAGGATAGGCGTAGGATCTATGTTAGTCCAATCAATGAGGTCTAGGTGTATCAAAGACAAGGAATCAGACTCTGGGAAGGACAACATCGTGTTAGCATCAAGACTATTAACCGATAGGACATGTTATGTTAAGTTAATTTCTTCAATGTTTAGATCAATAAGAGTGAGATTGTTATAAAAAGGGTCATTGTTAGTCATATGCAGACCAAACTCTAGTGACTCGTCAGTAGAAATCTCATCATCATCTCTCCGTAAAAGGAGGCTTCTTTCTTGTAGCCTCTAAAATTCTTCTAGGCTTATGTAATCACCTGTTTCTTCATCAATGATTGGGGGAAGGAACTCTTCTTCTGCTTCAGGATTATTAGTGTCATTGGGAGTAGTGTTAGACTGTTCACGGGGAGCTGAGGGTTCCACAAACATGTGAATTGAATCTATTCCAATATCTTCAGTGGTGACATATAGTTCATCCCATTCATATTCATGAGAGTTGGTGACCTCATCATCGGATCTACTCAAGTATTCAGCAATAGTTATTTGATGTACACTGTTAGCTACCTATGGATCAAAGTGAGGTAGATCAAGGAAATGTGAAACTGTGACCAATTGCCCCCAGTTAGGATGTAAATCCTATCATTGGGGTGTGTCTTGAGTAACTATTGCTATCAATGATATCTCTGGATCAGCTACTGGTGTGTCTCCTACCTCTTGAATGGGAGGTTGTGCTAACAAAGGGGTGTGAAGATCTTGTGGTACCTCAAAGATGGGTACATAGCATTCTCCTTGGTAGTTGGGATCCTCTATGCCAACATGTAATAATCTTTCATAGGACCACTACTCTAGTTCATCTGTTTCATCACTCCCTTTATCTAAGTTTGGACTATCTTTTGAAGTGGGTTTATCAGTTTTAGTATTAAAACCCAGTCCTATTTTATCTCTGGTATTTCAGAACTCCATGGGTATAGGATCAATATGCCCTTGTCTTGTGTCATTTAGAGGTCCCTTCCCTTTGTATCCCATCTACTTGAGGAAATCATATCCCTTTCCATACTATTCTGGGGATATCTCTACATGTTTGACCTCAGCTTCCACCGGTTCTCCTTTGTAAAGCCAGTCCAAGACTGCCTGTTCTTCTATGTTATCTAAAGAAGATGTGGATGCCTTTACCAAGCTAGTTGCTTTGTGTACTTATGGCTCCTTAGATGCAGTAGGTATGAATGTTGAGGAAGGTTTTCCATAGGATCTTGGTGACACTGTAAGTTCTGTTAGTGACAGAGTTAGGTCCAGCTTGTACTCTCCCATACCTGTTTCTTCAAGTTTTAGGGTTTTGGTAAAACTCTTCATAACCATGTCCTCGATGGTTTTAGGAGAAATTGCATCCATAGCCTCTTTTTTATGTGGGATCATACTACCTGCTTTGATATTATTACAAGTATAGTTAGCATCTATAGGAATCGTCATTTCCACCCCATTATGTGGGAACTTTATGCACTGGTGATAAGTGGATGGCACAACTTGCATTTCATGAATCCATGGTCTCCCCAAAAGGATATTTTAGGCCAGGGGTAGATCCATAACTTGACATACGACATTCCTCTCAATTGGTCTGACTCTGATAGGTAGAATGATAAGAACTTTGGAGGATCTTTCTTCCTCATCATAAGCCTTGAAATTTATTGTTCTCCTAGAGTCAATTGTCTATTCTGAGAGGCCCAGTCTCTTGATTAAATCAAGGGTACAAATATTTAATCTTGCACCTCCATCTATCAACACATGTCTAACATGGGATTTATGAATGAGGACTTCGATATGGAGGGGTTGATTATGTGGATGTGTCAATGACTTATCATCCTCTTCAGAAAAGGAGAGGTAATGTGGCACTGAGATGTGATTGACCATCACTTGGAATTTGTCTATATCAATATCCTTTGGGACATTAGCAGCATGTAGAGCTTGTTCTAGGATTTCCCTATGTACTGTAGATATTTTGAGCAACTCAAAAATGGAAATTTTGGCAGAGGTTCGTTGCAATTGATCTACCAAGTCATAATTTGCTCTAGGAATAGTAACCACGTGCTTTGCTATTGGTTTAGGAATAGTAATGATAGGAACCTTGGACATTGATGGTGGTTTTGGGGGTCCTTTGATCGTGACCTATGCTTGGCTTTGTGTTACAACATTTGAGTGGAATGAAACACCTTTGATTGTGACCATATTGATTGATTCCATTTTAATGTCTAGCATATTGATCACATTGTCATTATTGGAATAGGTGTAGTTCACTTCATTACTCTTCCCTTTAGATGTTTCTCCTTTGTCGTAATTAGGAAATGGTTTATTGAATGCTGTATGATCCTCATTGGTAGTGTGTTCATCCACTTTGATCTTACCGTCTTCAATGAGGTCTTGAATGACATGTTTAGGTTTAAAGCAATTATTATTTTTGTGTCCCTTGTTTTTGTGGAAGACACAATAGGAATTATCATCCCACCACCTTGGTTTGACCACTGATTCCCTGAGCTTTGAATCAGGAATTGTGAGAAGCTTTTTATCCAATAGAGTCTTTAAAATGGTCTTAAGAGGTTCTCCCAAAGGAGTAAAGGTCCTTTGAGGTTTTGAAGTCCATGACCGTCCTTTACCATTATCATTGTTTGTTTTGGGTATGGGAGTCGTGACCTTGGCATCTTTAATTTCCTACATGCCATTAGTTAGATTGAACACCTCAGGTTTAGGATTAATGTTAGAGGCATCAATCACTCCATCATTGACAACATTCTTATTTTTCTTCCAACATTTAGGCTTGGAGTTGGAGTTGTTGATTTTGTTTTCATTTTGAAGGGTGATCTCCCCCCTTTTGACCATGACTTCCTCGATGCAGAGGGCATTCTTAATCATTTTGTCAAAGCTTGGTGAGTCTTGCATTTGTAATGCATAGTTCAATTCATGCACCAAGTTATTAACGAATAATTTCATCTTCTCTTATTCGGGAATGACCCTTGAATATCGTAAAAATATCTTCCTCCGTCTTTGTAGGAAGTGTGTAAATGATTCACCAGTATTCTATTTGGTATTACATAGATCCATCATGGTCACATCATGTTGTATGTTATAGGAGTAATGATGGCTAAAATGTTGAATTAGCTCCTCAAATGTTTTGACCTTAGGGTTCAATTTTGAGAACCACTCCATGGCATTACCTCCTAGACTTCCTGGAAATAGTCGCATGAGCTATGTAGGTTCGTGCATGTATTCTATTCTCATAGCACATAATTCCCTCACATGATCATGTGGGTCAGGTTCTCTTGTGTACTTTTCATACTTTAGTCTTGTCGTATTAGGAGGAAATGGGATCATAGTAATACTCTTATCAAAGGGGAATGGACAAATGGAGTCCAAAGAGTATGGTGATTTTGGTTTAACCTTCTCTTTTTTGAGATTTGTAAGCTCAGTTTGCATCAATGTGAGCTATTTGGCAAGAATAGATATAGGAGTTGGTACCTCCTTTTCTTTGAGTTGTTCCATATCGTAATCCTTAGGTAATTTGACACCCGTGGATGCTAGATGGAGGAAGTATTTCTCTTTATCCTCGTCAATCAACTTTTCCATTATTTTATGGAACCTCTTGCTTTGTTTGAGTTTTTCATATTCTTATTCAGTGATTTTTTTCTCACTACCAGACTCAAATAAGGGACGGTCAAACGTGGGTTCTTCTTCCTCATCAGTATCTTTTGGCTTTTGGTGTTTTCCATTGTTATATTCCTCAAAATCCTCACTCCATCTGCGAGTGTCGCTATCCATTTATGGATATTCTAGATCAAGTAGGGAACTATGAGATGTTTCCCCTTGAAAGTGTGGTGTTTTAGGAGGCACTTTTGATCCTTTAGATGTTTACTTGTTGCATCTTGTGTTAACCATGAAGTTGTGTCTCAACTTTCGTCAACATTTCCCAAGAATGTCAAGTAGAGTCTCAAATCATCCAAGTGAGTGTGTCTAGGTGGAAGTATCATTTGAGTATTGGTGGGAGTAAATGATTCCAGCATCAGAGGGTTAGAATGCCCTGATAGTGAGCTGGGAACCAAGTGTTTGTAAGAAGCAGATAGACCACATGTATTGAGATAGATTACGAGAAACTGACAGGACATGCAAGGTGGATGTCTGAAAAAGTGTTTTGAAATAATGATAGGGAAACTAGAAAAGACAATAGGGACAAACTAAAGATCCAAAAGGGTATCCAAATCAACTAAGACTTTCTAAGAATTTATCTTGCAGGTGCCCACTGTCCTAGATGTGAGTTCCCTAATGCAAACATAGAAATACTGGATGCAATCTACTGACGACCCTAGATGCGAGCTTAAATACTAGATGCAACACTATACTGACTGAATGCGAGCCAGTGATACCAGATGTGAGCCTAAATACTTCATGCAATTTGGGAAATCCAGGATGTGATCTTATGATGTATATGTCAGTTTTAATCAGTTCTGAAAAGTTCATTTTGAGAATGCACAAATTTTGTCTGATTGCAGTTTGATTTCTAAGACCCGTCGGTGAGTGAAAAACACATGTGTTGATCTAGGATTGAATGTTTTTGTTTGTTTGAAGATGTTATCTTTTTAATGATTTTTAAAATATGTCAAACAGATTTGAATTGTTAGGAGAGTGAAACAGACATGCATCTTTTTCCTATTTTATAGGTGGAGGATGAAAATCTTTGCTCGTTGACTTAGGCACACACTCAAATGCTAATCAGAATACAACCATCACCAAGCACACAATGGCTCCAGTCATGATGTTGTATTAGCCAACTCCAAATGCAAGTGAGGGCACGATATGATCAGTGTCTTGGGGCAATTACTTTTTTCCTTGCACAAAGATTATCACCCTTTTGGGGGTGAATCAGGAATTCTTTCAGTTGAAACTGTTGTCTATTATTGGGCAATCCAATTGAAACCGTCCCCCATAGAATTGCACAAGGAAAAATTGAGGCGTATAGCCCTATGAGTACCTGAATATGTGTAGTCTTGCAAGCAAGATTCAAGAGGCTCCGATCTACATATACCCAAGCATGTTCAAGGAATGATGTCCAAATTCCATGAACAAAACTGGCTCCATCTTCCGAGGCTTTAGCCTACGAGGAAGAAACTATTTATAGTGAGTTGGAAGGGTTGGCATAAAACCTGTCCACACTTGGGTCGTTCCCAAGAGATTTTTTCCTCAACCAGAAGGTCCTCTACTATTAAATATGCATACAAAGGATTGGCAAGTGTAGGACGTCTAGATTTCTGATTCTTCCAAAGAAGAACATCATACTCTCCTAATCCATGTCATTTTCTCCTAAAATTGATTCAAACAAAAATTCATTCCCTCAAGCAATGTTGTGCTTGATTTAAAGTGTTCCTATTTAATCAAAAACAAAATTCTTTGAAGGGAAAGTTTGCTTGTTCAATTAATCCACAATCTTTAAATGAGCAGCTTGTTCAATTTCTGATCCAAAATTAGACAATGAAACTTGTTCAATTTACCCACGATATTAAGTGGTTTGTTTTTGTTCAATTACTGGTCCAGAAGAAATTATATGATGAGAGTTTTCTTGTTCAGTTAACTCCAAATTCCTCTCAACTCTTAAACTGATGTATGAGTTTCTGATTTTCCTCAAGAGGAAAAGAGCATAGTCCTCTAGTTAGTTTACTAAGATTATAAAATGTATCTTAGTGTTTAAAGCATGTAAAAATAGAGGTCAAGATGGGGGTTTGGCAACTTGAAAAACTGAGTTAGTTTTCTTTGTTGCAACTCCCACAAAAAACATTTAATATCAACCTAAAAACAATTGTTAGGCTACAAGAAAAGTCAAAAACACAATTGGTCAAGAAGTTAGGGTTAGGCAAACAAAGTGTGCAAATTTTCTAACCAGATGCGAGCCTAAAATAACTGAAAGCGATACCTTTTACCAGATGTGAACCCTTTCACTAGATGCGACAATATGTTCACTAGATGCGAGCTCCAACCAAAAATGATCCAGGAAATCTTGGATGCGAGCCTCATTTTTTGTAGTGTGACAACATTTCCCAGATATGATTTTGTGCCACCAGAAATGATCCTGGACCTAAAAACTGGGTAGATAGATTAGTGGAAAATGATGTCAAATCTCGATTCGAGCCCCACGGTGGGAGCCATAAATGTGTGTGTGGTTTTTGTACCTATTTAAGAAAGACACAACACTTCAATAGATCATTGCATTAGCTAAAAAGGGGTTAGATGAGCATATAAAACCAACTAATATCGACCTATTTCTTTCTAACTAAGAAGAGTGTGATTAATAACATAATAGCCCTCAGATTATGCTACTATCAGTGACATATACGACTTAGCATGAAAGATTTGAGTTAAAACAAGATTTTTAATCAATAAAAATGCATACTACCTCTAAAAATGAACATTATAACTATGCATGAACATGTTTGGGATAATCATGAAAATGTGAAAGAAACCAAGGTCGTTGATTAACATGAAGATGCACAACTTAAGATTTGTGAAAATATTATAATAGAACTGGCCCACATCACTTGATGGTTGAAAAAAATGGATCCACATGGAAAAACCTGATTGGTTTCACCATTTTGCACTTATGCTTGATAATCAGGAAGAAATAAACCACAAAATGCTAAAAATAGGAAAAATGACATTTTCACCCACTTGAGACTTTGATGAAACATGCCCCGTAGTTGGGATATAATTTTCATCCATCGATCTCCATTGTTACATAAAAAATCATATTTGATGAAACCACATAAATGTCTCATCAAAATCACTTTTTGATGAGACAACACATTTCAATGAAGTGCTCTTTGACTTTGGCGATCCTCTATGCTACATCAAAATTGAATTTTGATAAGACTTGCCTATGTTCTATCGATGAAGTATTTTAGATAAAATGACTTGTTAGCCATTGTAAAAAATGATGTGTTAAGCCACTGAAATAGAGTTTATCCCATAATTAAGATATCTCAGATTGGTTATCTATGATAGGATAATGGTGGAAAAAAATAGTCAACATTTCTGGTGACTTAGAGGGGATGCTTGCCTGTTAAACATAAGATCAGTGACCATTAAGAAATCCATTGGGCATGGAGTCACTAGGGATGAAAAAACATGTTAGCCACCTATAACTTCATGAAATCTTCAACCTCTATAACCTAAACAAAAGACCAAAACATTCTATCTCCAAAAGAAATAGTAGTGCCCGTTAATTTCTTGGAAAGCAAAAACATCTACTCTACTATGTACAAATATTTACAAATAAAAACATAAAAAAAGCCATTATCTGGCTTGTTGAAATAGTTGCCCTTTCTAACCAATTTCTTATTTCTTTCATGTACTTGGATAACTAACTAGTGAAGAAAGCATGGAAAGCATACAATAGCTGTTGGAAATTTTGTTTGGAAAGCTACAATGGAAACACTTATTGTTTTGTCATTGATGTCAAACCTTAATTGGTGAGACTATTGCTATCTGTTTGAGTACCAAACCTATTGATTGATGGAGGAGATTTAACAAGAAGACCAAGAAGAATGGTTGAGTTATGAGGAATTAAAAAGGGTACTTTATCAGCTGGCACATTGGAAAAGTGATATGTTGTTTATCTTTCACTCATAGTTTACTGAGAACAGTTTATGTCGAGCAAGTTTTGTGTCGGCCGAGCACTAGTGTATGTCGAGTATATTTTCTTGTATGTGCTGAGTGTTAGTAAATTGCTGAGGAACACAGTGTTGGATGAGCAACATTATTTTGATGATTGATGAGATTTGAGATCTCTAGCTGACATAGTTGATTTTATTGGGATATGTAAAGTTAATTAAGGATAAGCATGTTTGATCTACACTATGTAAATGCACAGGTAACTGTAATTAATGAATGGATCAAAGATTTAATTAGTGATGTTATTGGAGAAATAAATTAAATGTAATGATGGAAAGATCCATTGGATCTGACCTAACCTAAGATCTACGATCTTGATTAAGCGGAAAAAGATGTATCTTACCTAGATGGAGAGGTATATGATAACCTCAAGGGGTTATTCATGGAGGTAGCCAAGAGATCAGAGTATGTAGAGTATGCAAGAAGGATTGCATGGTTAATTGACTGACTGGAAGATCTAAGCAAAGAAGGCTGAGTAGAGAAGCATAGAGAGATTGCTTGACGAATTTCCAAGTAGATCTGAAGATTGAAATGAGAATGGAGGCCACTCAGTGAATTAGCATTAGAGCTGAATTGGATCTCGATTTGCAAAGTAAGTTGTATGAATCAGATCACACCTATTGATTACTTTCTAACCATTGTATCAATTCAAATCATTTAACTAGGTTGACCTAACCGTCATTGTATAAATCCTTTGAACAAGGTGAAATTTAGATTGGAATATTCTAAGTCCTCTAACAAGGCCACTCTTGACAGGGTGATCAAATCCTTTAACCAGGTCACATTTGACAGTGTGTTTTGTAACCTTTAACAGGGTTGGCTCCTAACAGAGCTCACTTCAGAAGAGTGAAAATTTTGGTAGCATGTTATTGGTGGTTTTTACCATATTGGGTTTCCATTTTAAATCATGGTGTCAAAATGTGTGAATGTGTATGTTGTGTTTTACTGTTAAGTTTCTGCAAGCGTATTTCATTAGTACAGTAAAACTGCACACTTTTATGTTACTGCTGCCGAAGAAAATATGAATTGTTAAAATTGGTATAAAGTATTAAATGGGCACATCTGGACCTGAGGATAATTGATTCACCCCCCTCTCAGTTATTTTAAATTCATTCTAACAATTGGTATCAGAGCTGAGTTCTCTTGAAATAGTTTGAAGGTACTGTTACCCTATTTCTTTCAGCATGCAAAGTAATAGACAAATAGGAAAAGGGTGCATTAAGGTGCTTTCATTTAACAGTGTCTTTCAGGTGATATGGATCAACATTTTGTTATTGCATTCAATATAAAATTTTAATTGTACTCTAAGTATTGATCACTTGTCAAAATAGCCAAATTCATAATTGATCATTACATTGTGCATTCATACTGAATGTAATTTACAAATGATCTTTCATTTTTCATATTTCAAATCAATAAAAAGGAGTACAAAGGCAGAATAGAAAGAAGTGATAGAAATATGAGTGGGTCCTTTGCATTGCCTTGAAGTGTCACCTGCATATCAGGAGCTGGTTGTCATGTCTGGTCCAGGTCCTCTGGTCCTCTGTCTGAGTCTGCATCTATCTGGTTCTAGGTTTTTAGGGGTTGTCCTGCATCATGGTTAAAAGTGTTTTAGATCCAACTGGATCTAAACAATGCAAAAGCATGAAAACATCATGCAATATCAAATTCTTTCATAGCTGCATATGTTTATGGTATTCAATGCAATAACAAAGTGTGCATACACATAAAGTGAAAGACAGTGTTAAAAAATAGCAGAATCACTTTAGGTTACTGAACACACTAGTGGTCTGATTGATTCACAAAATTGACCACTGGGTCATGTTCACTAACATAATGTGTTTGAATCAGAATGGTGCATTGTTTAAATAAACTGGTTTTCAAATCATAGTCAAGAAATCAAGAGGATGCAGTCTACTGTTTAAAATGTGGTTCATATACTAAATAGATGCAAAAGATCAGCTACAAAAATTGCAGGAAATTTGTTTATGGGTGTCACGAGCCCGTGCTCAAACTCCATAAAAAAATTTCATTGTTGGGATTGCATCTATTTAATTAAAACAATATAGCTTGAATGGAAATAATTTTTAATAAAAAAAAAAAAGAAAAAGAAAAATGAATACAAGCTGTATTTATTATTGTGTTGTTCCTTATTGACCACTGGCAGGAAGTAACCATAATAAAAGTGTCAGATGCTAAGATGCTTATTTATTTAGTGCTAAGTAAAAATGCTACAGGAATTCATCAAATGATAGAGTGACAGTGTGAATAAAAGTGCATGGTGCTAAAGTGTTAAACAAAAGGCATTTGTTTTCTTTGCAATATAGTTTTGAAAATGTTTTGCTCAAATATCATTAACAAAATATTCAAACCAGTATTGCAAAGTGTGCTAAAGAAGGAAATCAGTTTTAAACTCTGATTTTTATCATTTTTCAGTTTATATTCATGCATGAGTTCAAATCAAACAATTCCAACATTTAAACATCTTATGGTTAAGCTGAAGATAAAGATCAAGTCACAGTGCTAAAAATAAAAGACCACGTAGGTATTTCAGTTCTTGTTGCCGCTCATCCAATACAGTGTGTAAAAGGGTAACATACAGTTATCTATAGAGCAATAATTCAAGTGAAACTACAGATTGTATGCTACAAAAGAGGAGATTCAGTAGTGAGGTAAATAAGAGCCTGAGTTTATTGCCAAAAGATGTAAATCTTTTAAAAAATGAAACCTTAACAGTATTGTAAAAGGTAATAGCATGTCGATTGCATTAAAAGTAAAGCTGCATATACATAATGCATAAAAGAAGATGACAAGGAGGTTTTTGATTCAAATACAAACAACATGGTCTCCAAACAAGACAAAGCCCCAGTCAGCAAGAAGATGGCTCTGAAACAAAGCTCATGTCAAATAAATGTAACAAACAAAGCAATGAAAGAAACGGTTACAACATAGCCATGTAATACAACAACGAGTCATTACAAGAAATGTGGGAAATACAGTGATATGCTATACAAAAAGCCAAATGATGAATGAGTGAAAACATAGGGAAACTTATCTGTGGAGTCCAAGCTAAGAGTTGTGGTGGTATTAAGAAAGAGAGCCTGAGGTTTTTGAAATAACTGTGAACTCCAGTGAGCGTGCCCTCAAGTCAAGCCCGAGCTTCATGCAAAAGACTCGGTTTCAACCCCAAAAACTCATTCATGCAGAGGAAATATGGTGAGAGCTAGATTTTAACAAAAAAGATACATAGAAAGCACCATGTTATGGCATGTAAACTCTAGTATCATTGCAGTTCAAATCCAGCATTACAAGAATAAGACTCCAACGACAGTATGCAAAGAAGAAGCCCAAGCTTTCAAAACTCTTGAAACTCCAGTCCAAAGCAATGAGCATAGACCACAACACAATTCAAAGAAAACATTCACAGATGGGATGCCATGTGGCATGAAAAAAAACATGGGGTTCTAAAAGCATAGATCTTTATGGAGAACCCGCGTTTTATATACAGTTTGAGTTTCACAAAGGTAGAGCTCGAGCTGAATTCAGGAAAATGTGCTGGTCTTCAACAGACAGAGAGATGTAGAATGCCATGTATTGTGGCATAAAACCCACATGCAACACAACCCAAGCCCCAAATCCACAAGATGATAACTCCAGTTTGTAGAGAGCCCAATAAAGAATGCATAATTGCAGACATGGCGGCATGACAAACTAATAGGGTTTCGAAACCCTCGTTCTTCTCCCAATACAAACTGCAAGATGCAAATGAAACCTTCAAAACACCTATGTTGAAATGTAGTAAGCTTTGAAATCCACCTAACAGAAGGAGTTAATGACACAACAGACTGCCCTGCATGACAGACTTCTCCAAGTGCCACGCCAGCCAAGCCTATGCCACGATGGGTGAAGATATGTTTACGGAGATTGGCTATGGTGTCGAATTTACTAAAGTTAGAGTTTGCTTAAGTATAGTTAGGGTTTTATCATATAAGATGGCAGTTTGGGATTTTTAGTATTATCTTTGTGTTTTAATATATATTTTTTATATATATTAAAGTATATTGTAATAGATTTAGGTCTCCCAAGATATCAATGTTGTGTATTGATATAAATATGTAAATCAAGTATATCAACATTAGGAGACCTAAAGTTTAAGGAGTACTCATTTTTGAATTTAGCCTCAAGGGCTTAATTTTAGGCATGAGTCATGCCTTAAAATTGGGGATTGAGCTAAATTTTTGGGGGGCTTGATTGAAGGCTACATTTTAGGCATTGTTTAGTCCTTTGAAATAGGATGATCTTTCTGTCTTTGGAGGGATTTTTGGAGGGAGATCTCATTTTTGAGATAAGCCATGTGGGCTATTTAGTGGACCTTTTACTTCATGTTGAGGGGGTAGAATTTAGAGGGGAGGTGCTTTCAGTGAACTATTTGTTCTTGTAGACCTTTTTTATGCATTTTGTATCCAGGGTTCAAGATTTAGAGAGAAGGTTCTTTTAGTGAACTAATGGTTCCTATAGACCTTTTTGATTCTTTTTGTATCCATTTGAGTTGCAGATTTGGGATATAGTGTATATAGTGAACTTATTGTTCCTAGATGTTTTAGAGACCATTTTGTAACCACATTTTTAGGTTTTTGAAGGAAATAAGAGCAGGCTTTCTGATTACATCAATTTCTGAGTATTGGATCGAATCCTATTCTTATTTTTTGCATTAAGTGTTGCATATTTTATGTGATCTGGTAAAGTGAATTGTTTCTAATTCCTTTCCTATGTTATAAAAAATTAGGCCTTTTTGCAGAATATGTAAGTTTGTTGTCAGTTTTTACTGTTTGTGGTCTTTACCCTAATAGTGAATTCTAGTCAACCTTTATGTTGAGTAGAGAATGATAAATGCAGCTCAGTGATTTTGTAGTTGGGGATGCTGGTTTCAAAAGTCCTGATAGATCTGGAGTAAGTTTTGGTGTATCACCCCATTTCCCATTCATTTTTAAATCTTTCTCCCTTTTCCCAATTCAGTTTTCAATCAGGAGGTGATATCCCAAATCAGAAGGAACCAGCCTAGAATCTGGAGACTCCTTCTCAATCATAGTCTACCTACAGCTAGAGAAGGTTTCCATTGTTAGGATAGAATAACTATAAAGCCCCAATGCCTGAGTTGGGGTGGTAATTCTAAACCCCAACAGATACTTTGAGCAAAAGATCAAGATGTATAAAAGGGATGTACCAAAGTTGAACAAGGATAACTTTCCTGCATGGAAAAGTTTGATGAAATTTCACTTAGCTGGTGTTGGTGATTCTGCTAAACATCATGTTGATCAAGAATATGTATCCCCTATAGGAACTCTCAATGCTACACAATTAAGAGAAAAGCAAGAACAAAATCAAGAAATGCTAGAGATTGCATCATCCCTGAACTATCATGAGTTTGAAGACATAAAGGACTGTACAAGCATAAAGAAAATGTGGGATGCCCTTGAAACCATCCATGGAGGAGACACAAATGTGTTAGGAGCCAAATCTGAAAGCTTGAGAGGTAATTTTGATGAAATGAAAATGCAAGAATGAGAAAATATAGTTTCATATTATGGTAGGATAAAGGAAGTTGTAAATGCTATTAGAGGAGCTAAAGGAACCATTGATGATAACACCATAATGAGAAAGGTACTGAGAACACTTCTTCTTATTTATGCTATTAGAGTATCTACAATTCAAGAATTGAGATGTACTCCTAACAACAATTTGACTTTGGAAAGTTTGGTAGGCAGACTTACTGCATTTGAGATGTTAAATTTTGATAACTATACTGCACAAGCCATTGAATCTGCATTCAAGTCCTAGATGGTCCTCAACAAATCAAACAAAGGAAAGAAATGTGTGGATAGTGACAATGACACTTTTGATGATGATCTAGAAGAAATTGAGGCACTTATGGAAAGAAGACTATCAAGAGGAAAAGGAAAATTCAAAGGTAAACTTCCTATTATCTATTTTTCATGTAACAAAGTTGGTCATATTACTGCAAGATGTCCTGATAAGAATGACAAAGATGAGAGAAGAGACAACAAGTATAAAGACAGAAAGGATGACCGAGACCTCAAGAAGTACAAGGATTACAAAGACAAAGGTAAGAAATCTTGCTATATAGCTGAAGAAGCTTTTGAAAATGAATCTGATAAATCTGATGAAAATGATATAGAAGTTGTGTATGTTTCAATGAAAGATGATTCTGATGATGATGAGAAAACTGCACTAATTTCTTCTATAAGCAAAGGTGATCATTGGATTATTGATAGTGGTTGCTCACATCACATGACCAGTGATAAAGATAAATTTGAAACCTTAGATCACTGTAAAGGTGGTTATGTTAAATTTGGAAATGATACACCATGTCATATCAAAG
Organism: Thuja plicata; assembly: GCA_018584345.1. NCBI lineage: Eukaryota > Viridiplantae > Streptophyta > Pinopsida > Cupressales > Cupressaceae > Thuja > Thuja plicata. The sequence continues at coordinate 7,086,077 of MU223089.1, forward strand.
GGAAAGGATCAATTCAATTGACTGACAAAATCAGATGTGATGATGTATATTGGGTTGATGATCTTAAGTATAACTTATTGAGTGTTTCATAGCTGAATACTTCTGGTTAGAGAGTTGAATTCCATCACAGTAAAGAAAATATCTATGATGCCAATGGAGAACTAGTTGAAGGTGGTGAGAAAACAAAAGGTAATCTATTTTATCTAGACTTAGCTGATGAGACATGCTTGTTTGCACATATAGTGATGTTTGGTTATGGCATAAAAGGTTGTGTCATGTAAACTTTGATAACTTGGTAAGCATAAGCAAATTGAAAAAAGTAAGAGGGCTGCCTAAGTTAAATAAACCTGAAAATACAATGTGTAAGCAATGTCAATTGGGAAAGATGACTAAATCTAGTTTTAAGAGCAAAACTCATACTTCTAAGGAAATTCTGGAATTGGTTCATACTGACCTTTGTGGACCTATTGGTGAGAAAAGTTACTAGGGAGACAACTATTTTATTTTATTTGTTGATCATTACTCAAGAATGATGACTATTATGTTTCTTAAGGAAAAATATGATGCATTCCAATTGTTTAAGTGGTACTTGGAAAAAGTTGAAAATGAGACAGGTAAGAGTCTGAAATGTCTAAGATCTGACAGAGGAGGTGAGTTTATTTCTAATGAGTTTAACAAGTTTTGCAATGACAGAGGAATAAAGAGATAGATGTCCGCTCCTAGGACTCCACTACAGAATGGTATAGCTGAAAGAAGAAATTGATCTATCATGGATTGTGCCACAATGCTAATGATGGAGAAAAATGTTGCACATAAATATTGGAGAGAAACTGTAAGTACAACAATTTATAACCTAAATAGAGTACAAGTCAAGAAAGGTACAAATACTACACCTTATGAGATATGGTATGGATATGCACCTAGTGTAAGCTACTTTAAAGTTTTTGGAAGTAGATGTTTCATACTGAAGGATAAAAGAAATGGAAAACTTGATGCTAAAGGTGAGGAAGGCATATTTCTTGGATATTCAACTAAGAGTAAGGCATATAAGTGTTTGAATTCTAACACTAACAAAATTGTGGAAAGTGAAAATGTTAGAATTGATGAATATGCAGAAAGAAGTGAAGAAGAAAGAATGAATGAGCCTAAGAGTTACAAATCATTCACCTATCCTGATGAGGTAGATTCTAATGAATTACCTAAAACTAAAACTGAAGTTGCCGAGCAACAGTCTGCACCTACCAAGTCACAGAATGAAACTGTCGGGCAACAAGAGGTGACTGCCGAGCTATCTGGTGAAGATGCCAAGTCATAGATTCAACTTGAATTAAACATGAATGATCAATCTGAAGCACAGAAAGAACCTACTTTGGTAAAGTATGTTAGAAGGCACCATAAACCTGATCAAATCATAGGAGAAAAGGATTCTATAGTCATGACAAGAAGCAAATTAAGAGAAGATACCTGCTTGTTATGTGACTTTGAACCTAAAATAGTAAAAGATGATTTAGACAATGAAGACTAGATTTAAGCCATGAACGAAGAGATTGAACAGATTGAAAAGAAGAATACTTGGACACTTGTACCTAGGCCGAATGATAAAAATGTAATTGGTACTAAGTGGGTATTCAGAAACAAGCTGAATGAGCATGGGGAGGTGACAAGAAATAAAGCTAGACTGGTATACAAGGGTTATGCACAAGAGGAAGGAATTGACTATGGAGAGAAATTCGCTCCAGTTGCAAGATTGGAAGGTGGAAGAACCTTACTTGCATATGCAGCCTACAAAGGATTTAAAGTCTATCAAATGGATGTAAAGTCAACATTTCAAAATGGTATAGTAGAAGAGGAGGTATACATTCAACAAGATGATGGATTTGTTGACCCAAGCAAAAGGAATATGGTTTTAAAATTACACAAAGCACTATATGGACTAAAGCAAGCACCTAGAGCATGGTATGAAAGATTGCACAACTATCTGATGAAGATTGGATTTGCAAGAACAAATGACTACAACAATCTGTACTTGAAGACAGAGAAAAGTAAAGGTACTTTATTAGCTGAAATTTTTGTTGATGACATTATATTTTTTGGACAAGATATGTTATGTCAAGCATTTGCAAAGGAGATGCAAACTGAATTTGAGATGTCTATGTTTGGTGAGATAAATTTTTTTGTTGGTTTACAAATATATCAGATGAAGAATGGTATCTATATTACCCAATCAAAATATGTCAAAGAGATACTAAATTTTTTTGGAACGGAAGATTCAAAACCAGTGAGTACACCCATGGCTACTAGACAAAAGTTAACCAAAAATTATGAGACAAAAGAAGTAAATCAAACACTGTACATATCAATAATTGGAAAATTGCAATATGTTGTCCACAATAGACCTGATATTGCATTAGCTATTGGTATTGTTGCTATATTTCCTGCCAATCCCAAGGAAACTCATCTGATGGCAGTAAAAAGGATTCTAAGATACTTGAAAGGAACATATGACTATGGTCTGTATTACAAAAGGAATGATAAATTTGAACTCAGAGTCTATACTGATTCTGATTGGGCTGGAAATGTTGATTATAGCACCATAGGAGGAGAATTTATTCTGGGAAAAATATTAGTTTCATGGACAAGAAAGAAATAGAACTACACCTCACAATCTACAACTGAAGCTGAGTATGTGGCAACATTAGTTAATTTCTCTAATATTGTATGGTTGAAGATATTACTAAAAGGTATGAAAGAAGAGATCACAGAACCAGTTGTCATATATTGTTATAACATGAGTGCCATTAATATTTCAAAGAACATTTTCATGCACTCTAAGACAAAGCATATAGCTATCAAGTATCATTACTTGAGGGAGCTAATTCAGAAGAAGGAAGTGAGACTGGAATATGTGAACACTAAGGAATAGTTAGCAAACATATTTACAAAGGCACTACCCAAGGATGCTCATGAGTATCTGCGAGGTAAATTGGGGGTAATTCCCATAACTGAAGCTAATTAGTTCAGAATGGTACTGTTGCATCAAATGTCATATTCAGAATATTTTTCACATTGATGGACAAGTTGTCACACTTTAGGATGCTGCCTAAAGTTGTGAAAGACAGACAAGGACAAAAAAAGAAAATCAGTCATAAGAAAGATGACAGGAATGACATGATAAAAATTTTATAACAGAAGAATATGCATGATGAAGATGTCAACGTCTTTGGTATTATTCTCAAAGAGGGAGAAGTTTACTGAAAGAGGGAGAATTATACTGAGAAAGATGCAGGGAGAGTTTACTACTTAGAGAAAAAGAGATTGATGAACAGAAACATAAAGATATCAGTGTGATTACAGACACAAAGAAAGTAATGTTTTATAGATGAAAATTAGAATGAAGCTAAAGACATTAATGAATATTTGTTCATACCAAGGAACACAGACAAACTTTTTGGATTGTATGGTAACTATGTTTGTAATATTATTATTTTATTGTTTTGTGTTGCCATCAATGCCAAAGAGGGAGATTGTTGGAAATTTTTTTTGGAAAGATACAATGGAAACAATTGTTGGTTTGTCATTGATGTCAAACCTTAACTGGTGAGACTATTTCTATTTGTTTGAGTACCATATCTATTGATTGATGAAGGAGATTTAACAAGAAGACCAAGAAGAATGGTTGAGTTATGAGGAATTAAAAAGGGTACTTTATTAGTTGGCACATTGGAAAAGTGATATGTTGTTTATCTTTCACTAACAATTTACTAGGATTAGTTTATGTCGAGCAAGTTTTGTGTTGGCCGAGCACCAGTGTCTGCCAAGCATATTTTCTTGTATGTGCTGAGCATCAGTAAATTTATGAGGAACACAATGTTGGATGAGCGACAATAATTTGATGATTGATGAGATTTGAGATCTCTGGCTGACATAGTTGATTTTATTGGGATATGTAAAGTTAATTAAGGATAATCATGTTTGATCTACACTATGTAAATGTATGGGTAACCATAATTAATGCATGGATCAAAGATTTAATTGGTGATTATATTGGAGAAATAAATTAAATGTAATGATGGAAAGATCCGTTGGATCTGACCTAACCTAAGATCTACGATCTTGATTAAGCAGTAAAAGATGTATCTGACCTAGATGGAGAGGTATATGATAACCTCAAGGGGTTATTCATGGAGGTATCGAAGAGAGTAGAGTATGCAAGAAGGATTGCGTGGTTAATTGACCGACTGGCAAGATCTAAGCAAAGAAGACTAAGCAGAGAAGTAGAGAGAGATTGCTTGACAAATTTCTAAGAAGATCTGAAGATTGAAATGAGAATGGAGGCCACTCAGTGAATTAGTATTAGAGCTAAATTGGATCTGGATTTGCAAAGTAAGTTGTATGAATCAGATCACACCTGCTGATTACTTTCTAACCATTGTATCAGTTCAAATCCTTTAACTAGGTTGACCTAGTAGTCATTGTATAAATCCTTTGAGAAAGGTGACATTTAGATTGGAATGTTCTAAGTCCTCTAACAAGGCCACTCCTGACAGGGTGATTAAATCATTTAACCAGGTCACATTTGACAGTGTGTTTTGTAACCTTTAACAGGGTTGGCTGCTAACAAAGCTCACTTCAGAAGAGTGAAAATTTTGGTAGCATGTTACTGGTGGTTTTTCCCATATTGGGTTTCCACGTTAAATCATGGTGTCAAAATGTGTGAATGTTTATGTTGTGTTTTACTGTTAAGTTTTTGCAAGCTTATTTCATTAGTACAGTAAAACTGCACACTTTTATGTTACTGTTGTTGAGCAAATCTGAATTGTTAAAATTGGTATAAAGTATTAAATGGGCACATTTGGACCTAAGGATAATTGATTCACCCCCCCTCTCAGTTATTCTAAATTAATTCTAACAATAGCTTGTTGGAAATCAATCCAATGTTGAGAACAAAGAATATCACCAACACTGAGACATTGTATTTTTGAGAAAGACAAACTTTCTCCTTGTGATATTCACCCTCATGGTCTTGAATAAGAATAATTGGGGGAAACTTGCTGATTTATTGCAGAGCTAGATGCCTTATGGGGCATCCTCTTGATAGCACTAGATCTAATAAATCAACCTTTACCTTGTTGTTGTTCTGTACAATTTTGGTATCCTACTGGATTGAATGTGTCTCTAATGGTATGCCTAGTAGTGTGTGTTCTTCCTCTTGTTATTGCTGCAACTCGTGATCTTAAATTGGAGGAGATGATGGATCAATATCAATAGATGAGAAGATAGCATCAAAATCATCTAGAAGGTCATCCTCATCATCAATAGTCTATATTAGCTACAATAATATGCATAGGTTGAGGGGAAACCATATGCATATTAGTATATTCATCATCAAGGAAAAAGATATCCTTGGAAATCTCTTGCTCATCCTCCATATCAAAAAGGATCTCCTACTACAATGATCGATTTTGTTCTTCTTATTTTTGTAGCAAGTCCTCTAATTTTTTTAAAGGCTCAAAAGCCAAGATTCTTTCCTCAAGGGAAGGCACAACTTTTTGTCTTCTTCCCCAACAAAAGAGGAAAACACTTTGAATAAGAGGACTAGATCCTCTACTTTTTGTTCAATCTTTGTTTGTAGAGAGGTTTGAATGGGTAAATCCTTCTCAATGTACTATGAAAACTCCTCTTTTTCCCTTTTCATATCATGGAGGACCTCCTACTGCAGCAATTGATTTTCTCTTCTTCTTTTTTTCTTGCAACAAACCCCCTAATTTTTGTAAAGGCTCAAAATCCAAGGTTTGTTCTTCAAGGGTAGGAACAACTTTGTTGCCTTCTTCCTCCTTAATAAAAGAGGGAAGCTCTTCAAATAAGAGGATTGGATCCTCTTTGTTTTGTGAAATATTCATTTGCAGAGAGGTTTGGATGGGTAAATCCTTCTCAATGTCCTCCTGCAAATCCTCTTTTTCTTCCTCCTTTTATTTCTCTAGCCCCAACACAGGTGAAAGCTCATGAAAAAAAGGTTGCAACTCATCCTAGAATGACATATTTGGACCATCAACATTCCACACCACATGTCAACCCTTGAAAAAAGAAATGGTATAAGGTAGAGAGAGCTTAAAGAATGAAGTTTCTTGCACAGGGAGTGGAGGAATTATAGAAAAAAAAACTTGTAATGGAGGGGTTTGTCTAAAACTTGGAATGACAAGTTTAGGGGAAGGGTCCATAGGATCTTATGCAGATTCTTGTAAGGTGAGAGGCTTTCTCTATCTAAAGCTAGCAAACTTACGCCTGGGAGCCTCTTGTGCTTCAAATGTTTGCATTTGAGAAAGTATGTGCCTTATTTGTTTATCTTCTTTTGAAACTGTCATTTTTTTAATATCCTCCTCAAATTGTCTTTGTCTCTGTTGTGCCTCCATTTTCTACTCATATAGATAGACATGATAAGCCTCCTCCTCTTGTTGCGTATTGAGCTCTTGTTTCCTATTGATTTTATCACAACACCTCCCAAGGTCTAACAACTTCTCAATAATATTAAACTCATCCATCTGCTTTTGGAAGACCAACATCAATATGACCATGAGCTCACTATCTCCATTTGAAGATAAGGAAGGAGAAGGGGTGAGAAGGTGGTAAGGACATTGGAAATACTAGTTTCTTGATATTGCAAGATTATTTGGGCCATATCCAGGTTGTGGATGAGACTCGTATTGATTATATAAGAGATCAGGGAAATAAATTTTATGATATGGAAGGGCATAATATACATTTATATGAAATGGATCCATGATTAGCCATTGAAATAAGTAATTTCATAGAAAACATGAAGAATGCATAAAAGATTAGAAATGATCTTTACACATACCAACACTTTGACTACTTGAAACCAGTAAATTTTTCACTCAGAGTCTCCATGGTGTTTGATTGAACTACCTCCAAAGGCTTTTGGAACTGAGAAAACACCCAAATTATCAGTGAATGAATCTTGTATTGGTCCACCAAGGGATATTATTGAACTAATATGATCTTTGTCCCATCAAGCGTGCCAAAATGTGTTAACACAAAAGTTTGCACCCGTGCTTGGGTAAGTGCACCAAGATGGGGGACCAAAAAGGGGGTATAAGGTGCCACTTTTTTCTAAAATCAGCAAACTCTGAACTTCAACAAGAAATTGAGTATACTTACACTCAAAATTTTAAAATGTGACAAAAAAAAGAGTTGTTCTACTCCAAATCTAGTTTCTAAAATACTATTTTTTTTAAAGAAATGGTGGCGATTAAGGCCCTCAAAAAGGGGGAGAAAAAAAAGTGGTCCTATTTTTTGTGAAAAAACATAACATAGCGTCTGGTGTGCTCCCCCTAAAATGTTAAATTTAAAAAAAATTAAATTAAATCGCTCTAGTGAGAAATTAGCTAACACCATCTAGTTTATCCCAGATTTTTCTGCTAATTTTTTTTATGAAAGTGTGATTTTTTGCCATTTTTCAAAGTGGACACATCCTAAAAACGTGAAATTTCTGTGTGCTCCCCCTAGAAATCATTGAAAACTAATTGAAAATCAAAACTTCTTTTTTTTTAAAGTGTGTAGAATGGATTCTAGTTTCTGAAAATGTAATTTTTTTCAAAATTTGATGAACGAGCCAAAATCTAAGCCCAAATGAATACACGTTGGTTTTTGACAAAAATTGGACATACTTAGAAAAGAAATTATAGATGAAATGCTTAACATAATGAGAATTGAAAATAAATTACATGGTTAGATAGCTATCAGAGAGATCTACAATATCACGTTGTTTGATTTTATCATTATTGAACGACGTGCAAACCTGAAGGGGAGCACACAAGAAAAAATGTTATTTTTTAGTAAGTTTTCTAGAAAACACATCTCAGGCCTGTTTGAATCCTCCAAGCCTTTGGGTTCGAAATCCAAGGAAAATCCAAGCCTTAGGCTTGGTAAACTTCAATGTCATTAAAAGGGCGCATGCCCTATACTTACTATAGGGCGTGCACCCTATAGGGCATTCGCACTATAGGGCGTACGCCCTATATTAGACAAAAAATCACAAAAGGAAGGAGAGAGAGAGAAAGGTGGGAAGAGAGAGAGAGGGAGAGAGAGAGAGAGGAGGGAGGGAGAGCGAGAGAGAGGAGGAGAGTGAGAGAGTGTGTGTAGAAGTTGCTTTGCATCGTGGGAAAAATATGCTTATTTTCAAAAGCTGGTGGGAAAAATCATATCAAAAGGGTAAAATAATTGAGGTGAAGGATCTAACAGTAGAAAGAATTGATGAAATAATTAACTCAATTAGAGGTTTTGATCTCATAATAGGTGGAAGCCCTTGTAATAATCTGTCAGGCAGCAATAGATGAACTAGGGGAGAGAGAGAG
>MU223089.1:7099322-7133355 GCA_018584345.1 Thuja plicata
ATTATTAATTAATAATGTGCATCCTAGTTTTCCTTTAGGGTTTCTTTCTCACCTTTTATAAGGTTGAGCTTTGTTCTTTTTCATTATTCTCTATTGCATTTTTCTCACATTTTGAGAGCAATATTCTTCTCTATCTTTTCTTCTCTTGTGATAGGTTATTGGCAAACAAAGGTTATTGGGTTGCTGTGAAGTTGGATTTACGAACTTCTACAAGATATACTCTTAGGCTTCCTAAAGGGTCTTAAGATGTCATAAGGGGTTGTAGGACTTATTAATAGGTCTTAGGACCCCTTAAGGTGTTATAAGGGGTTATAAGAACCATTAATGGATCTTAGGACCCCTTAAGACACCTTACAACCCCTAAGATGCACTCTTAAGCTTCCTAATGTGTCGTAACATGTCATAAGGGGTCCCAGAACCCATTTATAGGTCCTAAGACCCTTTAAGGCACCTTATGACCCCTAAGATGCACTCTTAGGCTTCCTAATGATAGGATATACTTAAAGGGAAATGTTGTGATGCACCAGATTGAACATGGTTACTTTCCCTACCTACGACTGCACAAAACATTAATAAATAACTTAACATACACAAATCTCATCTCTAATCTACCTCCCAAAGAATCATATGAAGGTTACAACTTATCATACATTGCAAGGAAAATGATTTTCACAATTCAAAAACCATAAGAAGATATAACGTGACACACAAAATAGAAAATAGAAAAGAAACATTCACAATAGGGCACATGATTTGTGCAAGATAGAAGAATTGTGAGGAAAGGTAAAACAAAGATTTTAATTACTGCAAGGAAAAATGAAATTAAAAATATAGGGCATAGCCACTGCAAATGAACCAGAGAAGAACAAACGAGAAAATATGTACAAGGTTTATTTTTATAGAGTTAGCATAACTCAGATCTTACATTTGATTTCAAACCCCAACCATGATGGAGTTAGGTTACAAAAGGCAGAGAGAAATAAATAGATGTTAGATAAAATATTTGGTCTCTATATGCAAGTGATTCATGAAGAGACATAAATAGGCTAGATAATGCATTCGAAAGATGGAAGAATAAATCTTATCCTTGCAAGAAGTAAATGAGCATGGGACGCATTGGTGTCATGTTATAGAACCCAAAATAAGTCATTCATTATTAAATTTTTGTAATAGTAATGCGTCATGGCCGCAAACAATCAAATCAGGCCACTGGAAAAAGAACGCCGCAATGAAAAACATGACATGTTAGCCCACCTAAAATATTGACAAGACATGCTATATGTCTCATCAATGTTAGCCCCACCAACATCATGATTTCTCACATCACCCCCAACAAACTGTTTGGGATAATCATAAAAATATGAAAGAAACCAAGGTCGTTGATTAACATGAAGATGCACAGCTTAAGATTTGAGAAAAATTATAATATCATTGGCCCACATCACTTGACAGTTGAATAAAATGGATCCACATGGAAAAACCTGATTAGCTTCACCATTTCAAATGTATGCTTGATGAGCAACACGAAACAAACTATGAAATGGAAAAAATGGGTAAACACAACGTGTTCATCTACCCAAGAATTTGATGAAACATGCCCCATCATTGGGACATCACTTGACTCCATCATTCTCCATTGTTACATCAAAATGATCATATTTTGATGAAACCACACACATGTCTCATCGACATCACTTTTTGATGAGACAACACATTTCGATGAAGCACCATTTGACTTTGGCGATCCTTCATGCTACATCACAATTCAATTTCGACAAGACTTGCCTATGTTCTATCGATGGAGCATTTAAGATAATGTAACCTATTAACCACCAGAAAACATGACCTGTTAACCCACTATAACAAAGTTTAACCCATAATGTAGATATCTCAGACCAGTTAGCTGTGATGGGATAATTGTGGCAAAAAATAGTCAGCAGTAACTTTAATTTACAAGCCTTTATTGATGTTGATTGGGTAGGAAGTATTGATAACAAGAGAAGTACTAGTGTTGGGGCATTATTCTTAGGAGACATAATGGTCTCATGGTTCAGTAAGAAATAGGATTCAATATCTTTATCCACTATAGGGGCAAAATATAGTGCTGCAACATCCTACTATACTCTGGTATTATGGATGAGACAAACACTCAAAGATATTTAAGTAACATTTGATGAAGCCATTCCTATTATGTGTGATAATACAAGTGCAATAAACATTTCCAAAACTTTGATTATGGAGTCAAGAATAAAGTTGTATAACAATCAGATACCATTTTCTGAGAGAAAAAGTTACTGAAATGGAAGTAAGACTAGAGTATATTTTTTTACCAAGGAAGAAATTGTAGACATATTTACTAAATCCTTACCAAAAGATAATTTTGAGTTTCTATGAGAGAAGCTTGGGGTTATTACCCCTCCTTCTAACTAAGAAAATTTGATTGGTGCATCTATCAAAAAAGTGCCTTCTAGACTAATGCTTGTGGTTGTTTTCAATGGGAGAAGCAGAAGACATGCTTTTGGTCTTTGTCCTTGATGGAAAAGGGGGATAAAGTTAAAGAAAATGTTTTATTATAGTAAGGGGGAGTTGACATTTTTGGTGGCTCTTTTTCATCAATGAAAAATGGAGTATTAGAAATATATGATTGGTTGTCTGTTGTCATTGATGTCAAAAATAATATTATAGAAGAGTTTGAGTTTGTGTTCACTCAAGATTTGTGGTCCAAAAGTTTACTATTCTTATGATGTGGGTTTATGTACTAAACCTATAGAACAATGGAAGAAAGGTATGTATTCTATGATCATGTGATGATGGTGTTTTTACAGTACCTCTATGTTATACTCTTATATTCAGAAGTCTATGTCTGAATGTTTATTGTTCAGTACTAGTGGTATTGTGTTGTAGATATTTATACTTTTCAAAGTGTTTTTGTTCCAAAAATTAATGTTGAAGATGTGATGATACTCATACAGATGGATTTAGGTTTTGGTTTTGGTTGTGGAATTCTCTAGTGATAAGGAATGTGTTCTTGGAGTTCCAAAGACTATGCCATCGAGTGTTGGAGTTATTTTTAGTTTTCATTCTAATCAGGGCACATGAATTACACAACATAGAAGAATGGTGAGAAAAGGTAAAACAAATATTTTCATTACTGTAAGGCAAAATAAAATTAAAAATACAGGACATAGCCACTGCAAATGAACTAGAGAAGAAAAACCAAGAAAATACATACAAGATTGCTTTTTCTAGAGTTAGCACAACTCATATATCTTGCGTTTGAGCTCAAACCCCAACCACGATGGAGTTAGGTTACATAAGGCAAAGAGAAATAAATAAATATTAGATAAAAGATCTGATCTCTATATGCAAGTGATTCATGAAGAGACAGAAAGAGGCTAGATGATGCATTTGGAATATGGAAGAGTAAATCTTATCCCTGCAAGAAGTAAATGAACATGGGATGCACTGGTGTCGTGTTACAGAACCCAAAAGAAGTCATTCAACCTTAAATTTATTTTCTAGTAATGCCTAATGGCTGCAAACAGTCAAATCAGGACACTATAAAAAGAACATAGAAATGGAAAACACATGTTAGCCCACCCAAAATATTGGAAAGACATGCTATATGTCTCACTGATGTTAGCATTTCTGACATTGCGGTTTCACACATCACCCCCAACAAACTGTTTGGGATAATCATAAAAATATGAAAGAAACCAAGGTCATTGATTAACATGATGATGCACTTCTTAGGATTATAGAAAATATTATAATAGCATTGGTCCACATCACTTGATAGTTGAAAAAATGGATCCAAAAAGAAATACCTGATTGGTTTCACCATTTTGCACTTATGCTTGATGAGCAAGAAGAAACAAACAGTGAAATGGAAAAAATGGGAAAAAATGATGTGTTTGCCTAGTCGAGACTTTGATGAAACATGGCCCATTATTGGGACATCATTTTCCTCCATTGATCTCCATTGTTACATCAAAAATATCATATTTCGATGAAACCACACACATGTCTCATCGACATCACTTTTTGACCAGACAACACATTTTAATGAAGCACCATTTGAATTTGGTGATCCTCCATGCTACATCAAAATCAAATTTTGACAAAACTTGCCTATGTTCTATCCATGAAGCATTTCAAATACCCAAACCTGTTAACCACTAGAAAACATGACGTGTTAACCCACTGTAATAGAATTCAACCCATAATGAAGATATCTCAAATTGGTTATCTATGATGGGCTAATGGTGGCAAAAAATAGTCAATAATAACTTTAATTGACAAGCTGTTATTGATGTTGATTGGGTAGGAAGTATTGATAATAAGAGAAGTAATAGTGGTGGTTCATTCTTAGGATACAAACTGGTCTCATTCTTTAGTAAGAAATATGATTCAATATCTTTATCCACTATAGATGCAAAATATATTGTTGCAACATCCTACTATACTCAGGTATTGTGGATGATAAAAACACTGAGAGATATTAAAGTAACATTTAAAGAAGTCATTCCTATTATGTGTGATAATACGTGTGCAATAAAAATTTCCAAAAATCTGATTATGGACTCAAGAACAAACTATATATCAATCAGATACCATTTTCTGAGAGAAAACATTATTGAAAAGGAAGTACGACTAGAGTATATTTTTTTACCAAGGAACAAATTGTAGACATATTTACTAAAGCCTTACCAAAAGATACTTTTGAGTTTCTATGAGAGAATCTTGGGGTTATTACCCCTCCTTTTAACTAAGAAAATTTGTTTGGTGCATCTGTCTAGAAAGTGCATTCTAGACTAATGCTTATGGGTGTTCTCAAGGGGAGCAACGAAAGACATTCTTTTGGTATTTTTCATTAATGGAAAAGGGGGGATAAAGTTAAAGAAATTTTTTTATTATAGTAAGGGGGAGTTGATATTTTTGGTGGCTCTTTTCCATCAATGACAAAGAGAGTGTTAGAAATATATGATTGGTTATCTGTTGTCATTGATGTCAAAAATAATGTTCTAGAGGAGTTTGAGTTTGTGTTCAATCAAGCTTTGTGGTCCAAAAGTTTACTAGTCTTGTGATGTGGGTTTTTGTACTAAACCTATAGAATAGTGGAAGAAAGGTATGTATCCTATGATCATGTGAAGACAGTGTTTTATAATGCCTCTATGTTATACTCTTATATCAAGAAGTCTATGTCTGAATGTCTATTGTTCAGTACTAGTGGTTTTGTGTTATAGATATCTATACTTTTCAAAGTGTTTTTGTTCTAAAATCAATGTTGAAGATGTGATGATACTCATATAGATGGATTTAGGTTTTGGTTTTGGTTGTGGCATTCTCTAGTGACCAGGAATGTGTTCTTGGTGTTCCAAAGACTATATTATCGAGTGTTGCATCTCTTTTTAGTTTTCATTTTGATTAAGAAATATGTTACATGGAAATATTTGACATGGCATGTTGACATGGAATCTAACGTAGCATGCTGAAATAGATTCTAATGTGGCACGTGGATCTCTCCATAGTGTGTGGAGGTCCAGTTTTAGTTAGAAAGTTTGCAGTTTGCTTCTACACATTTTAATTATCTTTGGTAGTTGTTATGGTTATTGTGGAACTGGTATTGGGCAATTCATGATGTGTTCTTGGTCCTTCTTTCTCCTGGAGTGGATTGATTACTTTTATATTTAGGTCAAGGTCTTGTACTTAATGCTTATCTCTTATCTGAATGGGTTCATGCAATATGGGCCCTATGTATTTAATGTTTATCTCTTATCCATTTGGGTCCTTGGTTTGGATTATTTTGACATAGGACTTATTTCTATTTTTCTATTGCCTTGGCTGACATGAAACTTATTTATAATATCTTTTGGTTTGGCCAACCTTGTTGTAACATCTAATGATATATCATGTATATAAGGACTATTGGTGCTTTAGAAAAATTTAGGTGTAAGGTGTGAAGCAAGTGAAGTGTGCAAACCAATTCAATAATGTGCAGAGCAGAGTCCACTAACAGTGGCAGAGAAGGAAAGGTAGTAATAATTTTCTTCTAGAGTGAACAATGTTTTACAGATCAGTTACATTATCGGGAGAGTCCATCTTTATCTAGTTTGAAGAGTTGTAAGTACTTTAAGATAGTGGGTCTTGGGTACTTAAATTTGTTGTTGTATCTTGTTACTTTGGCAGTGAGCCTCTGTATGCAAGTCTAGAACAATGAGCTCCTATTTGTACTCTAAGGTAGTGAGCCTTCTTATCTATATTCATTATTGTATTGGCAGTGAGACACCAGTTTCTTGTTTTGAGTAGTGAACTCCTAATCTTTTGCAATTGGATTATATACTCCAATGAATTTTCTTTGTGGGAAAGTGCTCATCGTGGTTTTTCCCATTTTGGGTTTTTCCTGATAAGAATAAAACTTCTAGTCACGTGACTAAAAATGACTAAATTCTACTATTTTTTTGTAATTCACAAGTATAAATGACTAATTTGGTCATATGACCAAATCACAACTAAATAAATGACTAAATAAATGAATAATTAAATGACTATCACTCCTCTTTTCTTTTTTCTTTTGAATTTGGTTATAATCCATAGAGCGTAAACCCCCCTCATAGTCCAATAACAATAAATTATATCCTAGAATTAGACATACCTATAAGAAAGCCCTATTTGGGTCCACAATTCTTAGTAGATTATGTACCCAATAATGTTGGTTTAAAAAGATAAGTCATTTTGAAATGGAAACCAACAAATCACAAAATTAACCTAATCTAATTTTGAAGAAATCATAAATTGGACAGTAATTTCCTATAACGAGTTCAAACATTTATGAACAATAATTACCTAATTTAATGTTCACTCTAACATGAACATGCAACCATAAAGGGTGAAAACATGTTTTAGTTTTAAAAACAAAAGATAACCACCACACAAAGATAAAGCATAAGCATAGTGAACAATCATGAGGCAAAGAATGTTGATCCAAAAATAGTGATTAGCGTCGATGCATGTATTGGCACTGAGCTAATAATCAAATAATGATCTCATTCTCACCACCTATTTTCTCTATACTTCTACTACTCAAGATGGTGCCATTGATTGTTAAGATCTACAAAACCCCCACTATCATTGTATTTTGACAGTGAAAAAATGCCTTTAACGGTCTCTTTGCTCTTTGGATAATATCATTTCAAAGGAGTCATTATCACTAGTTGCCAAAGCTTGAACACCAACAATAACTACTAGATTGATGTTGGCCAAAATCATTATAAAACTAAAAGAACGCTTGCAGTGAATACGACATGACACAAGATAATGACAATGACAAACAATATGCAACAAAACACAAAACCCTAACACAAAATTTCTAACATAAGAAAATTGGTTATGACACCTTTTAAAATTTAAATATTTTAAAAAATAGAATTTATAATTTATAATTTATTTTTTTAATAAAAAGAATACAAAAATCTATATCCTAATTTTTATTGACATCACTTGCTAAGAAAATTTAAATAATCACCTTCATAAATCCATAGTCTAAAATAAAGCCACATCTTGCAAACCACGTTTAACTCACAATCAATTTTTCATTAAAGTAAATTCATAACACAAAATTAAATGAAGGTCATTGATAAGGAATTCACCTTTTTAAAAATATAAAGAAGATATATAACTTGTATATCAAACATTAACAATTAAACACACATTATTTATTATTTTAAGAATCTAAAATTCTAAATAATAAATAATACAATCACCTACCTATTCTATATAAACACTAAAATTTAACATTAAAACACAAAATCAAATACTTCATTCATACTCACTTTCTCAACAAGGATCTTCAAGTTTTAAATAAAATGGTATTCAAGTGTGAACCAGTCTCAAAACTTTATGCTTCAAAAATGTATTTTTACATTCTTGCGCTCAATATTTGCCTCTAAATTACTCTTCTACATTTTGAGCCATTCTAATTCAATCGCTCCATTTTCTCATGCTGGGAGTCTTTTCACTCAAAATTCAGAGTTTTAGTCCCCATATAGGTTCAACCTAACCAAAAAGAGAAACATGATCACTCTAGGCAGAGGAAAAAATGTGCCTGGTGGAGGTGTGCAATCTACAGATTCAATGCACTCAAAGGAACTTCCACTAGGAAACCCATTTAAATAAGATCAAGCGTGGTGAAGAGAGGGAGTTAGAGGCCAAGCTTAGGTTTGATCTCTTCACTGAAGACGAACCTCGCTTAGGATGGATTCTCACTATGGCATCTATAATTTTGAGGTTCAATGTGCATTTTTCTTTTTCTTTTGAGATCACTGGCAAATGCTATGGAGACTATGATGTATTACTTGTTTTTCTTTACCAAAATATTCATTTTGTCAACTCTTCTAGTTCCTCACACTATTAGACCAAAGGATGTGCAAACTTTATTTTCTTTAGGTAGATAAATCATGTTAGGAGTGTAGCTTGTGATTTAATCTTGACAAGGATGAATAGAAACCTACAAAACATAAAACTGACTATCTATACTGGTTCGAAAGAGGCAAGGAATTCCTCGGCTTGTCTGGCAAGATAGAATTTCTATACCGTGTTAATTTTTTGTCCATACAAGTTGTCACCCATCTTTCTCCAAACAACTTTGAACGACTACAAATTAATATCTTACAATATTGTCAGGCACAATAGCACAAATAATCTCATAGAATATTAAGTTTATAGTGATTATATGTTTCACTACAGCACTTTATAACTTTAGATCTCTCAATCATATAAAACTAATTGAAAAATTCTAGTTCAGAATTTGCAACTACAATGAGTTACCTCTTCCAAGGACCAAATCAAAAGTCAAAAAACTTGACCAGTTGACCTCCACTGTGGGTTCACTATAAGAACATGCCTCTTTTCAGAATCCTTAGCAAGTGATTTAATCTGAAAGAAAAAATACTTGTGAATGCAGTGATTTACAAATTTTTTACCTCAAATTATAATTTCAATTATGTTGTCTTTCCACATCCCTAAGGAGAGATATCTGCTTTTCTATAATTTCTAGATATGGTCAAAGAGTAGCACACGATTTGCAAATGAACAGAACACCATAAGGGAAAAGGAACAAGACCATAATGATCAACAGTAGTGAAATTCTTTGTTCAGGGGAATGGTTTGTAGAGAAAATGATAACTTGTTTCAGTGTATTTGATATGGGAAACACTATGGCAGCCACTGAACTATTTGTAGGATACAAAACAACCATGGGATCCATCTCATTTTCAAATTCTGCAAAGGGCCTTGATAGTATTTTGGCACTTCCTTCTGACACTCGTAAACCTTGAAGAATTGATGTCAACTCTGGAGAAAGAATTGAATTCCTCTCTTATACCACATGGATAGTCTCTGCAAATCCAATAGAGCACATGACTAGTCTCTGCAAATCCAATAGAGCACATGACATAAATTAGTGTCTTGGAACATACTCATAGAATCATAAACTATATGTATTGTTGATTGAATAGACGAACAACTAGATAAGGTACATGAACACAATGAACATGTTTAACATAGAAAAAGAAAGAAGGGGAATCATTAAAAAAAAATGATTAAATAATCCATTCTTAGTGATCTCATATGTTTTTGGATTTAGTTGTGTAACAGTTTTAGATCAATGTTTTGTATCACACTTCATGATCCATCATCAAATAAAATTACTCTTTCTAATTTTGGGTCACAGATGTGATTCAAAACATCAATCCAAAAACTATTACAGAGCTAAATCCAAAAAATATTACAGAGCTAAATCCAAATGCATATGAAATCACTATCATGGACTGTGGAAATACTAAGACTTTGAATCCTTTTTTAGTCAGATGACTTACTTTATAATTAAATGGTGTATAAAACTATAAATTTGGATTGGAGACAGATGAATGCAACAACCTTAGACATCTTGGCCTTTTCAGAGTATGACTTTCAACAAAAAGATATGAAAATGGATGCAAAAATGGAACAGATGTAGAAATGAAGTAGTTGGCTTAGCTCAGCATTCCAAATGAAATGACATGAAAAGTTCTTAGCTCATATATGTTGGTATGAATTTCAAATCATTTTTTTTTCAAATTGAAATCAGAGAATTTTGAGGAAAACCTTGGTTCAGTGTCAAGAAAGTTGAGTTGCCATTGATCTACAGGTTGCAAGAGTTGTATCAGTTGGCATGACTTTCCATCTCTAAGATCATTTTCCACATTAGTTCTAGCCTGAGACAAGAGGAGATCATTTTCTATATTAGTTCTAGCCTGAGACAAGAGGAGAAGAAATATGCATTTAAATGAACGTACATCTCATAAAATAATTATAAACTAGTAGTTGGTTAGTTGTATAAATATTTTCATTGTCTAAGATAGATTTCTAAAATTTGGATGCTTGGAATTCCTGATTCGCTTGATCAACAACGCTATCTTAATTTTGAGGTTTGAGCTTCTCTTGTGAAAATTCCCTAAATACTCTATTCATTCTTGTACAACAAAGTCATTGGACCAAACATTTTTCATAACATTCTTTATCATTGATCCTATTGTAATCAACTCCCTAATGAGTGGAAAATGTAGTGAAAATTAATACTATTAGCTTTTAATAGTGTCCTTACATCGCTCATTTCTTAGAATCTATTAAAATATTTTGAGACATTGTTGGTCTTGATTCCTCAAGCAAGTTTTAGTTCTTATTATTATAAACTGACAAGAGACTTCTTTAATAGGTTCCTTTTATTGTTCCTCGTGTCTTCACAAGGATTATTCTTGTTATGAAGGGCTATTGTGAAGGGGCCATCTACGGAATAAGTATATGAACAAAGGAGTAGGAATCTGCTCCCATGTTGCAAAATAAACATATTCTCTCCTCCACTCTTCTTTAGGTATCATCCATCTTCCCGTTTCACACCTCAAATGATTAGTGTTAGTTAGGTGGTTCTGAATTTTGAATGCTCTAAAAGATTATGAGTTGTAACCAAGGCTAAGGATTATGAAATTGGTAGTTTTTAACCAGTTTTGGGTTGTGACTTTGTTATTGTGTTTTCATCAAAATTACTAATCATATGACCTTTTTTACCAAAACAAGCATGAGTGTTTTGAGGGCGTACATTCTGTTCACAGGAAAAATATGACCTTCCAGTTGAAGGACATTAAAAAATATCTTGAAATGTCCACTGTTTTTTATTTGACTTTAACTTCATCATAAAGCCTATGAACAATTTCTCTTATTTGCATAGGAATTCCAAGTTCTTCCATTCTACGCCATAGATTATCCTTGGGGACCATGTCAATAGCCTTTTTGAAGCCAAAAAAATAACAAAAAACATATTCTCTTTCCCCAAACATTTTCAATAATGTGTCTCAAAGTGATTTGTGATCAACTATAGAGTTTTAGGCCTAAAACCTGCTTGACCTTTTGCTTGCTTTCTTTCTTTTTCTGCGCATTTGTCAATTATGTTTTCAGACATACTGTCAAATTTTTTTGCAAACAAAGGGTTGACCTTATGGTTCTATAATTGGAAAGGTTATTAACATCACCACTCTTAAAAACCCTTTCAAAATGATGATGTTTTAATATTCTCATAATGTGCAGTACAAGGGTTCTCACTCCCTCTTTTAGAAACTTTTCTTGAAGGTCAACCAAGTCCCCACTTTTTTAATGCTAATATCAACCTCATGGAATGTGAAAATCTTTGTTGTGGAGCTGACCAAGGGATAGGGATCAACCTCCTATTCCTTTTCATAAAGCTGTGTTGCATATTCAAACCACCGATTAGCTGAAATGCTATTTTCAATTACCTTCTTTATTACGTGAAGGCTCTTTTTAAAAAAAAGCGGTAGATTAACTCTTCCCATCTCGTGCTCATAAAATGTCAAAAAATGTAAAAAGAGAGAAAAATTATTGTGTTTGAAATTGATAAGTATTTCAATAGCATAGAGATAGATAAGTAGGAGATATTTTTAACAAGAAGTCAATTTGTGATATTTCTATTTGAATTTAACTGTGTAGTTTTCAAGTCAAACTCATTGACCCATGTTTCATGAGTAGTAGTTTACAAAACCCATCTCTCATGAGAATGAATGGAACACTTAACACTCATTGAATCTAAGTGATTCTTATAGAGGAGGATCAAATTCAGGTAGCTCAAGATCATACCTATTACCTGCCTAAAGAATAACCCAATCATTGTTTTGTTAAAAATAGAGTACATAAAGAACATGAGAATGTTGAGAACAATGGGATCTCTTTAAGCACATGGCCTACATCTTGGCAGTGCAAGGTAGTGGAATATAATTTTACTACATATAAAATAATGCCTTCCAAAATTCCAGAAAAGGAGCATTGACCTGCACATACCACTTGGATCTGGCAATTGAGGGTGAGAAAACCTAGAATCCATCTCAACTTCAATTATTGACCTCCAATTGATGGCCGACAAAGCATTTGTGACTCACATGCAACTGATAACACTACTAGGGGTTTAAGGATTTTTCATTAAGATGTTGGCTATTAATAGCAATTTTTCATTAAGATTTTGGCTATTAATAGCAATATGACATATGCTTATGTCACTGTTCATAAACATAAGTTTTGTGTGTCAGAAAAGAAATATTACACCAAAAGGGTAAGCATGCAGTTACAATAGAAAGTATAGGAGGCAAGGCCATTTGTATATTTGCAAAAGAAAACTTATCTTGTTGATATTGAGATCAGTTAACTTCCTGTGTCTGTACCAGAAACTGATTCATTGTTAGACTAGATACACCAGACAACTTGAGGTATCACAAGCTCGGATAATGTAAAGGGAAGAAGTGTGATTCTGAAAATACTCCTAAGCCTATATGTAACCTACAGGAAGCAAGAAAATACATCCACACAACCACCATAGGTTTAACTGACATCTTAATGATAAAGGTTAACATATCCTCAAGATCGCTAGCACAGGAAAGAAGGTCAATCATGCACACATAATGATCAATTGTAGAAGTAATGAAATAAGTGTTACTCATGTGATTGAAGTAATAACAACCCTTATCTACTAAACCTACATGGATACATGCACATAGGACACAAGAAAAGCTTACAATGTTAGGATATATTCTAGATTGCTTAACTAATTTAAATATTTTTAGAGCATCATTTGTGCATATCCTACAAGCATTGCATTCCATGAGATGAAACCTCATTGAGGCATTCTTCCAAAAAGTTCTCTATAATTTCCCGTTCTAGGTAGGTGTTCTGTTATTTTAATAATAATAAATTGCTACGCCTAATTTTGTTTTTAAGTTCCCATGGGCTAGAAAAGTTAATAAGGGACCTGCCCTATTTTTCAGTCATTGAGGGAAGGAGGGGGGGACCAGTTTAAGTGGTCATTGTTATGATTTTTTTCATCTTCAGACAAAGCTTCTACAAACTGTTCGCATGTCTTCTTGACCAAGCAATTGAAAGTGAAAATTAGAATGTTTCCATGAAATAGTCTTCTAATTATTAAGTATTCAAAAGTGAGTTTTTTTTGGAGCACTGGGCATTAGCTATAAGTATTTTGAATATTTTTACCTTCTTATTCTTTGCAAGCTTAATTGATTCATCTTTCTTAGGACGCAATCCCTGGAGAAAGCCCCAAGTCTGGATGAAACCCCAGATGTAATGTAATAGTATTTTCAACAATTCATGCACACAGTGATAAACAATTGGTAGAAGCGGAAAATTGACGTTAGCAGTGAAGGGATAGTTCATATCGTTGTTAAGGACTGATAAAGAGGTCATGCTACAGTCAGTATCTTGATGAAATGTTACAAGTTTAAAATATCAATACAGTTGATGGCATCAATGATGGTATGATCATTAAATGCAATTTAGTGTTCAGCTCTTTGTAATCAATTTCCTATAATCAAGAGGATATCACAGGGACAAAAGTAACATCAAGTGGGTTGGTAGGTAAATAAACCAAGAATGCTTCAGAAAATGACTAATGATAAATGTACTTCCTTATTGTATTAGTGTTAGATATATCTTGAAGATTCATCTCAATTTGTTGTATATTTTCTGTTATAATCTCCTATCAGTGACACCAAGTCCTAATTAAAACCTCCATTTTCCCATAGATTTGAGGATGGATAGCTGTGCTTCTTAGATATGGCCATCCATCTTGCTCTATAAGGGATTCCAAAATCTACCAAGAAATATGGAATATATTTTTGAAATGATGGATGCGCGCAACCTAAAAGACATCCAAACATTAGCAAAGTAAAATTCGATAGCTTCATTCCCATTTATTGTCTTTTACACCAAATAAAAAACCCACATTTTTTTTGAAGATGAATTGAATAATCATCCAAGCTAAACTAAATGATAAATTCTTCATCTGGAATTGTCATTAGAAGGATATCCAAATGCATAGAAATGCGTCCAGATACCAGTTTTAAGTTTTTCGCAAACACCAAATGGATATTAGAATAAATTAAGGTGGGGATATCAGCTCAAAAGGGTATATGCTGACACTCACATTATTATTCTTCAATCTTCTACTTAGTAAAAGCAGTTGATTTTCGTAGCTTCATTCTTGATTGTTGTTATATGTAGGCAATCTCTATTACTTTTTTGATTCTCTTTGACATGTTTCAAACTTATGTGTACATGTGTTATTGTTGGGAAGATTCTGGCATTGTTTGGATTGTCTATTGATAACAACTTATTGCATCATTCTTAAGGATGTTTTTTTCAAGTTTGTCACTATACTAATGTTTTTTGTATGTGAGCTGCTATTATTTAGCTGGTGGCCAAGATATATGAAGATTATTGATCTTTTTTTAGTTTTCTTTTGAAAAAGGGGTTAGCAGAAGGGTGGTACATTTGTTAAAAAGATAATCCTAGGTTTGAATAAGTATATTCTTACAAATGACACTTTTACAATCTGTGGCGTTCAAAAATGTTAATGGCTGATTTACGATGTTACATATTTATCTAAAAATGTTAGAAACAATGGCCTATAAATTTTAGTTCTTGCTTATATCTTAAAATTTGCACAGGTTGTAGAAGTTTTGAATCCATTAGCTCGTGATCATAAGTCTGTAGAGACCTTGAAAGGAAAATTAGCAGACTTTCAAAATAATCTTGGAAAAGCACATGAGCAGGTACTTTGCTTAAATTTTAGAATTTGGTTTTATTTTCTTAGCGGGAGGACAAGACGTTGTATTCACTTCTTTAATATCTGAAGTTTCTTATCTGGTGCATTTCAGATTCACATATCTAAAAAAAGAGTTGCATGTGTCATAAATAAGTTGGCTGAAATGGAAGCCCTTGTAAATGACAAATTGTTAGAGGATAATAATCAATCAGAAAGAAGTTAGTATGAAGCTTCTCTGGAATCTCAGATATATCCTTAACATCTTCCTCCTTTGGGAGGCTGGAGAAGACAAAACATCACAAAAGGCATCTAAATGTATCTAGTCCTCTTGAATCATATTCTGACAATCTAAAGAATTTCTGGTATGCAGTTGGATTTTATGCAGATCTGAAGAATGATGCAATGGTAATGTTATTGGGTTGTAAGGTAACATGGGGCAATAAAATTATTGACACCTGTGTGATGTCCTTGATCTAAGTCCTGAAATGTGTGGTGCTTTGCAGGTTCCATTTGATTGTTTTGAAGAAAAATGGATGATGTTCCATGGAAAATATAGTAGAGTAGGTTGTGCAAAGAATATATGTACACATAGGGCATGTCCTTTACTTCTTGTTTTGGTGAAAGATGGATGCATCGAGTGTCCATACAATGGTGAGTGGGTTCCAAACGTATTACACTAAATAGAGTCTTTTTATGTAATTGATGTCTCCACCAAAGATCATTCGATAATATGATTTTCTAAGATTTAGTTGCTTAATTTTTAGTCAATTTACATCGATTCATATGTCATGAGTAGTGGTTCACAAGAAATCATATCCCATGAGCATGAATGGTTCATTTGAAACTCATTATATTTAGGTAATTTTCATAAGGGTGAAGTACTATGACTTTGTGAGAGGTAATTGATCTCCCAGTAGGACTCTGGCTCAAGTGCATCAGTTTTTCCCCACAACCAAGTCTTCATAGCTTGCTATCCCATTCGTAATTTTTCAGAAAGTATTGGGCCATATAAACCATTCATTTTGGAGCTTCCTGGCCTTTTCTTTTCTTTATATTTGATATTTCTACATTACATCATTATGTGATATGATTTTTGGGAGGATTTATGCAATTCAAACTTTGTTTAAGACTCAAATACAAAATGTCCTTCATGTCTACAATCTTTGATGACCAGCCCATGTGAAATAATAAAATTTTGTATGTTCATAAAATAGTAGTAGAGATAGTAAGTTACTAGATAATCTAAATGGATTGTTGCTAGCATTGTCCTTATGGAATGACATATAGGTTGGGCGTATGCAATAGATGGTGTATGTGATAAGATGTCATCTACAAATTTTTTGAATGTGAATATAAGATCATTACAATGTATTGAGCAAGATGGTTTGATCCAGGCCTATCCTGGAAATGCAATTCCTAATGTGCACCTTCCATATTTGGCCCCTCTATCTAGATTTGATATTCTTGCACATGTAGATGGGTTTCTTGATTTACTTGTCATACAGATTTATGTCTCACACAATTTTATCTCTTATCAGAGAGCTACAAGTTCTTTCTTTGCCCCAAGAAAACATGTGCAAGTTGCAAGTTCTTTCTCATCAACTCCAATTTGTGCATATCCCTCAATCATTGCATTCCATGAAATGACATCTCTTTGAGGCATTCTTAAGACATGAAAATTGCCTAATTCATTAAGTGAATGCTTTCTTGGATCTATTTTAAAGACTATACCATGTCTTATATCACCTTTTATCTATATTTACAGTTTTCTTTTTAGGTATTGTAAATTTATTTTTCGATTTCCTTTTCTAAGGGATCTTTATGTTGTATAGAGTGGTCTATGTTCGATAACTAGAAATCATCTTTTTATTACTATTCATTAACAATCTCTTTAGTTTTTCCACAAATCATTGTGTTATAAGTTATGCTTATTTAATATTTACTGAGTACTTCAAATGAATAAGATGAGAAATATGGACAACAAAGCCACTATAGTCAACTTGTGCATAAATTATGCTTCAGATTGTGGACAACTTATGAATAATTAATTCCACCTAAGTATTGGAAGGTTATGCACAAAAGCTCAAGTTATAAGGAGACAATACACAGACAATCAAAGGGCACTAGCTCAATGGAAGAGCACCTACTTTTCAAGTAGGAGGATGGTGGTTCGATTTCATTGTGCCTTAATATGAATAAATCTATGACTAAATTAATAACTATAATAATGATTAACTATATGACTAAATATATGACTAAATTAAGCACTAAATATATGACTAAAGTAATTACTAAATATATGACTAAAGTAATGACTAAAGTAATGATTAAATATATGACTAAATAAATGACTAAATAAATATCTAAATCAATGACCAAATCAATGACCAAATCAATGATCAAAATCAATGACTAAAATAGTTTAATCATAAATTTAGCCGTGTTATAAATGACTGCAAATAAACTACTAATAGTCACGTTACTAAGTTTAGTCATTTATGTGCAATTTTTAGTAGTTTATTTAGTCACATATTGTTATTTTTGTACTAGTGGTCAAAACACTGGATTGTATACGCCTTTGATAGTGCCAACTAAACCATGGGAAGAGATTAGCATGGATTTTGTACTTGGATTACCTAAGACACAAAGAGGTAATGATTCTATATTTGTAGTAGTAGGTAGATTATCAAAGATGGCTCATTTCATACCTTGTAAGAAGATAATAGATGTAGTACATGTAGTAGATTTATTTTTCAATGAAGTTGTGAAACTGCATGGGTTACCTAAGAGTATAATTTTAGACAGGGATAGCAAGTTTGTTGGTTATTTTTGGAGGACACTTTGGCGGAAGATGAATACTGAATTGAAGTTTAGCTCTACATTTCATCCACGGACTGATAAAAAAATAAAGGTAGTAAACATAAGCTTGGGTAATTTACTGAGATGTTTGGTTGGAGAGAAGATAGCTAATTGGGATTTGGTTCTCGCATAAAAAGAGTTTGCATATAATAATTCAATGAATAGGAGCATAGGGAAGACACCATTTGGGATAGTTACTGGTTTTATGCTAAAGGAGTACCAAAATTGAGGGATATTAGTCATGAAGTCAAGAGGAGTGCAGAAGCATAAGAATTTGTGGAACACATGAATGAATTACACATTGAGGTCAAACACCATTTGGAAGATATGAACAAGAAGTATAAGGAGAGAGTTGATATGAAAATGAGACATAAGGAATTTTCAGTAGGCCTCAAAATTTAATCCAATAATTCAACCAAAACTTTATACCACAAATATAAAACCTCTAGTTATCTTCAGTCCTACTTGAGATGTATGCCTTGTGTGAATCTAACATGTATATACTGCTCGGTGAATATACTATTTATCCTTTCCTTAAACTTTACCGAATAGAAGTATATATTTTTCTTAACCTTTATCAAAATACAGTAAATAACTTAGTGTTTACCGATCAATCCTGTTTTAGTAATGTGTAAAGAAAAGCATTAAAGAAATGAACCATATACACATTTGACACATGGATTTTTAATGTGGAAACCCTATTAAGGGAAAAACCAATTGGCACTGGTAACCCAAAATTTTCACTCTTTTGAAGTGTGCTCGATGAAGAGCCAACCCTGTTAAAGGTTACGAACTTAGTGTTAAGTGCGACCTTGTTAGAGGATTTAAAACTAACAATTTATCACTTGACCTCGCATTCACTATGCTGTCAACATGAAAACCTTTTGATACTCCTTGGGATGTATCTCAATATATAAAGGATGGTTAAATCCTACTCTGTTAAGAGATTTTTTGAATCAATGGTTAAACTGAAATAGTATATGATTTGCTCATAAATACAACTTAATCTTGCAGATGTTCAGATCTATTGTAAGCTCATAATACCTCTTCTGATCAATGTTCTCTTCAATTCCTTTGCTCCACTTCTTTCTTCTCAGTGAATGTTGTTGCTTCTCTGTTGCTTGGTGTCTGCAGAATTCTTAGCTCTGTTCTTTAGCTTGTACGATCAGATCTGTATGAAGACTTCTATCTTCACTAGAATTCTCTTCAGCATTGCTCTCTTCATTATGAATTACTTGTCTATTTATATAGACACGATTCACCATTCTTTTGTCCTTCTTGTTTTCTTCGTTAATTACTTCTTGATCCATAAAGCTTGCCATGCTTGCTTTAGCTTTATTCTATAAATCTCTCCTTATTTTCTGGAATAAAACATGCTTTAAATCTCCTTCTTATCTTTAGCTTTTAATCTGATCGATGAAAACAAAGTGTATAGTTGTAAAATGGAAGCACTTCTATTCTAGACTGGTTTAGAATTTTGAGTAATTAGTTTGGGGTCATGTCAAGTACCTTGAATGGGTCTCTGACTTGGATCTGGTTTCCCCCCCTATTCTTTCCCATTTCCCACTTTTCTTCGGCCTGTTTCTAGCACCCTAAACTACAAACTGAGACTTTTGACCTCAGGGTCAAAAATTGACCTTTCTGGGTCAAGGTCAACCTCAACCCTAACCTAGGTTAGAATCAACCTTGATTTTGACCCAAGATCTAGATTTCATGATTCTGGGGTTTCTAGATGCCAGGCTTTGGAAAGGTTTAATTCCTGCTTCCGAGTCGGCTGTTTCGGTCTTCGGAGCAATGACTCTTGAAATTATATTTAATACAGGTCCACTTCTAGGGATATAGGTCTAATTGGAATTTAATTCTCCTATGTAGGCCTCTCTAGAAGATTGTGCCCTAAATTCATATATAAGGAAGCCTTCTCCTCTCATTTTCTCTAAGACTCAAGACATGAAATCTAAGTGTGAAGGACAAGCTAAGAAGAAAGATTTGAAGCAAGATAAATATCTATTGAAGCATTTATCTACTCTAAAACATTCAAGCACTATCAAACACTCAATTCATCAAGGAGATCCATTGGTAGACATTGAAGGATTCAAGCTCTATAGAGTCTTCTTGTTGAAGAATTCTCCATCCATATTCCTCCAAACCTCTTCCTATTCCAAGATCCATTCAAGATTGGTATTGAAGATCTACAAGTAATTTATTTGAGACATCCTACATCTGACATTCTACATTCTACATCCATTTGGTGCATACATACTTGTGGATCCATGTATTCGAATTCACCACAAGGGTTTCTATACAAGCAAGGTGAATTTGTTCATTTACTTTGTTTTACTTATGCAATTTCAATTATACTTTGAAGTTAATTCCAAAATTGGGGTGTGACCATGGCAAACCCCTCCCCCCAACAAATAAACCATTTTTCTTGCAGGGACAAGTTTTGAACAACGAATTGCAGTGCATATTCGGATACCCTTTTCAAAAAACTATCGGGATCCAGAAATAGTTTTTCTGTCAGAGATTTTGGGTCAGAATTGAAATTTTGTTTAGGGTCAGAATCAAAGATTTTGGGTCAGAATCAGAAATTTTGGGTCACAGGTGACATTCACTTTTGGGTCAAAATTGGAACTGAGCCAGATCAGAAAAAGATTTTTGGGTTTTCTTCGTCTCTGCATTTCTGTTCCAGATTTTCCAGAAACTCAGTGTAGACACCCAAAAACAATATTGTTTAGATCTGTAGCATTTTGAGGTTAGTACTTGTCTTCAATTCATTTCAATCAAATTTTTTAATCTTCCCAAATATATCACACATTCTCTTCTATAAAATGGAAGTTAGGGTTTCTTTTTATCCCTATCCTTAATAGGTTGATTCATTTATGCATTGATCCTTTCTTTAGAGTTAATCAATTTGGATCTTCCCTTTATGAAATTCAGGATTAAGAGGAAAATCTTACCTTCTTCACTATTCCTACAACACACATTAAATTTATAATCATCCATTTTCACACATTACATTTTTATATCATTACATTTTGGTGAACCCGCGATAAACAACTCTTTCTTTTTTGGTGTTAGATTTACATTTTTATGTTAGATCTTGCATGCATATTAGATTATCTTTCTTTTATGTTTTTTCATTTACATTTCAAAAATTAAAAATCAAAATCTTGTGTTTCCTAAATTAGTTTATTTGCATTGCATTGGTGTATGATATTTTCTACTTCTAGTCCTACTGATAGTATCCCGGTTAGAAGAAACCATAGACTTATGGGTTCCTTTGATCCCGATTCTTCCTGTCCTTTCCTTAGGATCCCAAATGACAATTTGACCACTCATGATTCCAATCCTTCTATGGAGCATAACTCTTCTCACTCATCTCACGATGAGGATGATGCTTTAAGAGTTCCTCTTGAACAAGTCTAAAAACTTTCAACCGAACTTGATAAAATGGGAAATTGGATTATTCAAGAAAACCATAATCAAGATTCTATCCAAGCTATAGAGGCTCTAAATAAAGTACTTCGTGATAGTGATCAAGGTGTTAATCTCTTGCGTGGTATCACTCATCTTGTGCATTTGAATGTTAAACCTTTAGCTCAAGAGGCTCAAGATCTAGGATTCACTCCTCCTTTCATTAGTGGCGAACCTTCTTCCGCTCCTTTAACTAGCATTCCTACTTATACTCCTCCTTTAATGACTACATCTCTATCAATTTCATCTATTCCTGTGAGTGTTCCACCGGCGTCTCTACCTACCTCACAACCTTCTTACCATAGTGTTCCTTTTACCTATTCCAATCCTCTTCCAACTATGGTTCCAAGTGTTCCACCGGTTGTGTCTTCCATTCCTACCACTTCTTACACTTTTCCTAGTGTTCCTAATGTTTTTATGCCACCTATTTCTTCTAATGATTCCACAATCATTAGTTTGGCTCAAACTGTGTCATCTTTACAACAACAACTTGCATCCTTAACCCAATCCAAGTTTAGCATTCCTACATGTGACATGGGTAGTCCTTTATCCTTAGACATTATTCATGCTACTATCCCTCAACAAGATGATATGCCTCATCTTGAGAATTACAATGGTAAGGGAGACCTTGTTACTCATGTTAAAACATTTCAAATCCTTTGTAGTGATTATGCTCATGACCATAGGATTTTAGCTAAGTTGTTTGCTAGAACTTTTCATGATAAGGCCTTGCAAAGGTATTGTTCTTTACATCCTTATTCTATTGATTCTTTTCCTAAACTTGCTAATACCTTTATCCAATAATTTCAAAATAACATTGGTCCACAAGTTTTCTTAACTGATTTAATGTATTATAAACAAAACACTAAGGAAAAATTGACTGATTTTATTGGTAGATTTAAGCATTTGTATGCTCAAATTTCATATCTTGTTCCTGATATTGATATTCAACATATGTTTATTTCAAATTTACAAAATAATATTAGAGATAAGATCCTGCTTACTGAATTTATCTCTTTTCAACAACTTTGTGCAACACTTCATCATTATCAATTACAAGTGAGTCAATTTGAGAGCAACACTCCAATGGATCCTGTTCCAGTTGATAAGAGTGATGCCGCTCCTAATCCTAATAAGTTTTAGAAACCTAACAACTATGTCAAGATAAATAAACAGACGAATGCAATCGCTGATCAAGTTGCTATTGCATCCAACAATGCCACTTCTGCATCCACTACTTTCCTTATGAATCGTATGTTTACTCCTCTCTCTGAATCTTTACATTCTATTATGAATAGGTTGTTAAGTGATAGTATAATTACTTTACCTGCTATTTGACCTCTTCTACCTACTACGATGGCATTAAAATCCTTTGATCCTAAAGATTTTTGTCAATACCATCAATAGAATGACCATGATACTAAAAATGTTATTCACTAGAGCATAAGGTTCAAGACTTAATCGATTCTAATGCTTTATCTATTGATAATTTTGATGGTAGTGTGAAAAAATATGGCTCTCCTCCTAATCAAAATCTTCAAATCTATACAAATCCTCTACCTACACATGATACTAATACCATTGCTCAACCATCTTCTGTGGATATTGTTTACAATTCAAAGATGGATGATCTCAATCACATTGTTAATCATGTGGAGTGCATTGTTTCATCTCAACCTATTGTTCAAGATCCTTTGCCTCCACTTAAACTTCAAGTTCCACCTAAACTTCATAAATAAGATAAGGATGAACGACCTAGGGAACTCTTAATTACCTTTTATGATTCTAAGACTATTAAGGCTCCCGATGGTCCCCTTTATATTTATGCTAGGATTGCTAAGATACCTACGCGTGGTTGTCTTGTTGATCCCACATCTTTAATAAATGTCGTTACTGAGGAAAATTATTTTATGAAAAACCTACAACGTGATTGTTATGATACATATGATGCATGGATCCAAACTTGCAATGGTTTTCTCTATCCTTCCCTTGGTTCTATTAACTTGCCTGTTGAACTTTGTGGAAAAGTTGTAGATACTACCTTCTTTTTCGTTCCCACTTCTGATCGATTTCAAGTCAAATTTGGTTTTCCTTGGTTAACTTCTATGCATGCTGTTACTTCTCCTAGTCATAAGTGTATTAAGTTCATTCATAATGGAGAAGTGAAAACAATTAATCATAGTTTGTATCAACCTTCTAGGCCTAGAGATTTTTCTACTCTTGATTTCTTTTGGACTTCATTACCTAATCCATGTCCTCCTCGTCCTAATAATGTTTTTTGTTCATATCAAGCCTATAAACATCACAAGATTGTCAAGTTAAGCATGCCTTGGATAGATCTTAACCGTGGTCTTTTGCTCACTCCTTTTATACCTCATTTATCCATCACTGCTAGCTCTATTACTCAACCTCCTAGTGTCGCTTCTCAGCCTACTAAGAGTCCTACCAATCCTCTTATAGAACATGTGAAGGAACCACTTGTCATTCCTCTTAGTTCTCAACATGTGTCAAACAAAGTGAAGCGTAAAAAATCTGCTAATGAACATCGTAAGAAGCGTAGGGCTAATGCTAGTGCCCGTGCCTCTGTTCTTCAAAATTATTTACCTTCTTTTGACCAGCCTATGCCTGGTGTTTTGGAGGAAGTTAATGTTCATAATGATGTTAAGATGAATGATTATGATGATTCTATTCTCATCTTAGATCCTATTTTTATTAATCTTAATGAGGAGGATACTCTTGATGATCCTATTGATCCTAGTGATGAATATGAGACCATCTATCTTGATACTGATTTACCTCATATGCTTTCAACTCAGTTGATAATTACACTTAGTATCAAACATCGTGATTCTAAAGAGGATCCTTGTTTGGAACTGGCTATTATTCCTATTGTACTGGATATAGACCCTCTTGCGAGTTTCCCACCTTCCCTAAATGATATAAACCAAGATAGGGAGAGTAGGCGATGCGCTTGATTGACTTTTCCTTCATGTTAGCCCTTTTTGTGTTTGCTTGTTGTATTGTTCTTCTCCCATAATGTGTTTGCTAAATGTTTGTTAGATTCTTTTATATGACCCTTGTTACTTTGTTGGTGCAAGGTGATAAAGGAATCAAGCCTGTTGTAGAATTCCTCTATATGTATCTTTACTCTTCTATATGTTGTTTTCATGTTATGTTGTACTTGTGCTATTGCTTGTAAATGTTTTCCTTGTGTAGTCCACTTGGATCTATGACTTGGTAGCACTAATTCTTTTTGGTCTCCATGTTGTGGTCCGAAAAGACTCTTCTTCGTAACTCTTGCATTTTCTTTCCTCCATTGTAATTGTAGTTCTACTTTCTTTGGGGAATGATGTCAATTCATTTGCAATAATATCATATCTATATATACATATTATCTTATGATCATATTGACCCCACAGTAGGTAAATCCCTTCTGTGTTCTTTGTATGTTCATGTGGTATTTCCCTTGATTTGTCTTCGCTTGGGGGCATCTCATAGTGGAAACATAATCAGTAGAGTTGTTTATGTTTTTGTTAAAGTAATTGCTCCTGTTAAAGCGTTAGCAATGAATTTAACATGGGGGCATACACTCTACTCACTTTTTGCACACACACACTTTCAAAATATTTTCAAACTTAAAAATTTTCCCTTTATGGATTAAAGACTAA
This sequence comes from Thuja plicata, assembly GCA_018584345.1. Lineage (NCBI taxonomy): Eukaryota > Viridiplantae > Streptophyta > Pinopsida > Cupressales > Cupressaceae > Thuja > Thuja plicata. The sequence continues at coordinate 7,124,478 of MU223089.1, forward strand.
TCCTTAAAGCATGGATTTTTTACCTTATAGGATCTCTTGATCCCTCCAGTTTAAATTAATATGGATCTCTTGATCCGTCAAGTTTCAATTTACAATGTTTTGATCCCTTAAGGTCGAAAGGTGTCCTTAAGACCGGATCTCCCTGATGGGTTGACTAGTGAGTAGCCACATTCACTAGGCGGTTTGACTCCATCTTTCCAGTTTCACTATTTCCTTGTGTGGTTCACAATGGGAGATAAGTTCTCATTGGGTGAGGTAACGATACCCTCTCTCTTTTTCTCTTTAATTAGTGATATCTCTCTTATCATGATCTTAGGGTTGATAAAGACTTAAGTCCTTGGGCTTGAGGATTCCTTTGTTCCTTTTGATTTCAATAAGATTATCTTTTCTTCATGATCTCCTTTACCAAGAGTTTGCATCGATTCCATACTCTTGCTAAAGTGGGGGCTAAATGTATAGTCAGAAAATGGAAGCACTTCCATTGTAGAATGGTTTAGCCTTCTAAGTAAGTGGTTTGTGGTCATGTCAAGTGCCTTGAATGGGTCTTTGACTTGGATTTGGCTTTCCCCCTATTCTGTCCCATTTCCCACTTTTCTCTAGCTTTTTTATGGCATCCTAAATTGCAAATTGAGATTTTTGACCTTAGGGTCAAAATTGACCTTTCTGGGTCAAGGTAGACCTTGACCCTGACCTAGGTCAGAATTAGCCTTGATATTGACCTAAGGTCGATATTTCATGATTCTAGGGTTTCCAAATGTCTGGCTTCAGAAAGGTTTAATTCCCGCTTCTGAGTGGGCTATTTTGGTCTTCAGAGCAATGAATCTTGAAATTATGTTTAATATAGGTCCAATTCTAGGGATATAGGTCTAATTAGAATTTAATTCTCCTATTTAGGCCTCTCTAGAAGATTTTTCCCTAGATTAATATATAAGGAAGCCTTCTCCTCTTATTTTCTCTAAGACTCAAGAAGTGAAATCTAAGTGTGAAGGACAAGCTAAGAAGCAAGATATGAAGAAAGCTAAATATCTATTGAAGCATTTATCTACTCTCAAGAATTCAAGCACTTTCAAGCATGCAATTCATCAAGGAGATCGATTGGTAGCCATTGAAGGATTCAAGCTCAATGGAGCCCTCTTATTGAAGATTTCTCCATCCATATTCGTCCAAGCCTCTTCCTATTCCAAGATCCATTCAATATTGGTGTTGAAGATCTACAAGAAATTGATTTGAGACATCCTACATTCAACATTCTACATTCTACATCCATTTGGTGCATACAATCCACAGATTCAAATCCGCCACAAGGGTTTCTATACAAGCAAGGTGAATTTGTTCATTTACTTTGTTTTACTTATGAAATTTCAATTATACTTTAAGGTTAATCCTAAAACTAGGGTTTGACCAAGGAAAACCCCTCCCCCTGAAAAATAAACCAATTTTCTTGTAGGGATAGGTTCAGAACAGTGAATTGGAGTGCAGATTCAGATGCCCTTTTTGGAAAACTATCAGGATCTGGAAATAGTTTTTCTGTTAGAGATTTTGGGTCAGAATCAACATTTTATTCAGGGTCAGAATTGGAGATTTTGGGTTGGAATCAGAAATTTTGGGTGAAAGGTGACATTCACTTTTGGGTGAAAATCAAAACTGATCCAGATCGAAAAAAGATTTCTGGGTTTTGTTCGTCTCTGCGTTTTTGTTCCAGATTCGGTTGCATATTTTCTAGAAACTCAATGTAGATACCTGAAAAAAGAATTCTTCAAATCTATAGTATTTTGAGGTTAGTACTTGTCTTCAATTCATTTCAATTAAAATTTTTAATCTTCCTAAATCTATCACACATTCTCTTCTATAAAACAAAAGTTAGGATTTCTCTTTATCCCTATCCTTAATATGTTGATTCATTTATGCATTGATCCTTTCTTTAGGGTTAATCAATTGGATCTTCCCTTTATGAAATTCAGGATTAAGAGGACAATCTTACCTTCTTCACTATTCCTACAACACACATTAAATTTATATCATCCATTTTCACACATTACATTTTTATATCATTACACAAAGTAATCAATCAGTTAATTCTATTGTAGCTCCTGCCAGCTAAGTTGTTTTTTCGTATCCTAATTTCAATTCTCATCGATGAACACTTTAGTTGTGCTCGATGGCTATTGCAGATATCTCAGGCATCAACTTCAGTTTTGTTCGGTGACAACTACAGTTAGCTCGGTAATGCTTGCTCGGGTAGCATGAACTTTTGTGCTCGGGGTTCACTGTCCATCAAGGTTTACTGTCACTTGGTGTACATGATTACTGACAAAAAAACTTTCTCTCTTCAGATCTTTAAGCGTTGTGACAATATGTGTATGAGAAATCATACCATATCAAGTTGACATCAATGAAAATACAATACATTAACTAATTTAATGTCTTGCACTTACTTTCTGCATCTCGGTGATCATCAATTTTGTCAACTTCAAACATTCTATCAGTTATAGTTCATCAATCTCTCCCTTTGGCATTGATGGCAACATACTACTAATACAATATGAAATATATCAGTTGTAATTCATCAAACTCTTCTAAACTTTTTGTTCTATAACCAACACAAATGTCTAACTCTTGGTAAGCTCTTCTAGCTTAGATTTTATTCTTGAAGAGTACTTCCTTCATTCTTTATTCCCTTCACTAGATAAATGTAGCAACTTCTGATTCTATCTCTCCCTTTGTTGTAGAATCTCTTCTCCCTTTTCTGGATAGATATGCAATGTTAACTTTTCCAATTCTCTCCCTTAGATGGATGTTTCTTTGAATCTTTCTCTGATGTTTTCTCTCCCTTTGACTGTTCCTCTCCTTGATGGATAGTTCTTTTCTCTCCCTTTGGATGATTATGATAGATATTTCATATATCTTTTCCCATTGAGATCAATATATATATTTCATCGAATACTTATCTCCCTTTGACAACAATGCCAAACTATATCCTTTTTTTGTAATATATATTCCTTGAATTTCCTCTCCATCAGCAATATAATAACTCTAGTGTTCAGTGCAGATAAGTACCTTTCTGTGCACAGATATATCTTTGTATTCCATCTCTTTACTTGCATCAACATTAACGATCTTATGATAATGTGTAGGTTGATGCAGCCTCCTAGTCATCTTAGTGACCAATAGACAAGGGTCAAACCCCTAGTCTCTTTCTCAGGTGCTCAAATGTATCTTTTGGCAATGGAAATTTATGAATATGTCTACTAATTATTCCTTGGATTGAACATATTCCAGTATCACTTCTTTCTCTTGTACTTGTTCCCTTAAGTAATGATACTTGATAGCAATGTGCTTAGTCTTAGCATGCATGGTAGGGTTCTTTTAAATGTTTATTGCACTTGTATTAGCACAATAGATAATTACTAGTTTAATACTTTTCATATTCATACCCTCTAGTAATTTTTTGATCCATGCAATGTTAGAGCAATTTGCAGCAACAACCACATATTCTGCTTCTGCAGTAGATCGATGCATCCTTGCTTGTTACTTATCCATGTGACAAGTCTATCACCCTTAAAGAATGCTCCTCCTGTTGTACTCTTTCTGTCATCTATGTTTCCAGCCCAATCAACATCTGTATAGACTTGAAGCTAAAATTTGCCTTCTCTTTTATACCATAGACCACAGTCTTTAGTATTCTTTAGATAACTCATAATTCTTTTGACATCATTCATGTGTGATTCCTTGGGATTAGCAAAGAATATTGCAGCTATTCCAACTACATGTGCTATATCTGGTCTAGTATGTACAACATATATGAGTTTACCAATCATAGATCTATATAGGGTCTAATTTACCTTAGTTGACTTGTCTTCCATTTTGATCTATACTAGCTTGGAGTCCTCCATTTTGAATATCTTCAAAACTTGCCTGATGTATTTGTATTGTGTGATGTAGATGCCTGCATCCTGTTGAAGAATCTGTAGACCAAGAAAAAATTTGATCTCCCCAAATGTTGACATCTCAAACTCTTTGCTCATTTTAGCAGCAAATTATTTGCATAACATATCATTACCTCCAAATATGATATCATCGACAAATATTTCAGAAATGAGAATGTTATCATCAGTATCTTCTTTTAAATACAAATTACTGTTATCACTTCATGTTCTTACAAATCCAATACTTATGAGATACGAGTGAAGTCTTTCATACCATGCTCTTGGTGCTTGTTTCAATCCATACAAGGCTTCGTGTAGTCTACAAACCATGTTTCTTTTGTTAGGATAAAAAAACCCCTCTAGTTATTCAATGTATACCTCTTTTGTAATGTCCCCTTTTTGGGGCACATTATTTCGTGTCTTATAGTTATCCTTTCATCATGGTCCGGTGGGATAACTGAGGCTTGGCAGGTGATCAGAGGGATGTTTGGCTTTGGTATTTCCAGTTTAAGGTCAATCGGATAAGTTTCTACAGGGTTTCCAGGGTACTTACTATTTATAGTAAGTCGATAGAACTTAGTTTTCCTGGCATTTTAGTAGTGAACTTGGAGTGCCTCACCAAGAGCTTTCTGGAAAGCTATCACACATCCTCATCTGAGTTTGTTTGGACCTCTATTTTAATGCCATAAGATTCCTACTTGATTTTATTATGTCACTTTATAACCCAACGTTATATTTATTTAAAAAGTGACTTTAAGTGGAATATGAAGAGACAAAGTGGGGGAACTGAAGAGTCACAAGTGCATCTTTAAAAGAAGAATTGTAATCTCATTTTCACATGCTTAGTGATATTGTATTTGTTTCTTGGAGATACCAAGAATCTTTCAGCTTTCAAATTCAGCCTCGAGGATGGAAACCCTTTTGGCTTAGAGGTAGATTGGACGTAGCCCTAGTTCATCAATAGAGTGGATTCATAGTTGCATTTACAGGTTCTTTATTATTCGATCTTACTATTATTTCTATATTCTAGATTGGGAAGTTTGTAATCCATGGTTATTATATTGCTATTGTATAATACGATGCCATTTATTTGAGAAGTTATTAGAATATATTCATGGGTTTATTGCTATCAGATCAATGGTTTTCTGCACGCATTTGAATGTTTAAATTTGTATGAGAAATATTTGTGAAAAATTGGGAAATACCCAGTTCGGGTCATTACATCTTCTTCTAGTATTCCATTTAGGAATGCAGATTTGACATCTATTTGGTATACCTTGAATCCTTTGAATGTAGCCTAAGAAAGTAGAATTCTTACTCTTTCTAGTCTAGCAATGTGTGCAAAGGCTTCTCCATAGTCAATACCTTCTTCTTGTGCATACCCTTTTCTTACTAATCTTTCTTTTGTTCCTTGTGACTTCTCCATTCTCATTTAGCTTGTTTCCAAATAATCATTTGGTACCAATGATATTCTTGTCATCCGGTCTAGGTACTAATGTCCATGTTTTATTCTTCTCAATCTTCTCTATCTCTTCATTCATAGAACTGACCCATTCTTGATTCTCAAGTACAGTAATGACAAACTTAGGCTCAAAATCACAAATTAAACATCTAGTGTTCAGTGACTTACTTCTTGTTCTCATTCCATCCTTTTTGTCTCCTATGATATGGTTTTGTGGATGGTTTCTTCTAACATACTAGGAAAGTACCCATTCATCTCTTTGTTCATCATTCTAATCATCATCTTGACCTTCATTCTGATCTTCATTATTTGGTACATCGTTGTGAGCAATTTCCTGATTTTTAGTGTTTGCAACCTGATTCTTAGGTGCATTGTTCTATCGCTTGGGAATGAGACACTGTTACTCAGCCAGAGTATCAGGTTCTTCACTATAGACAAATATGTTGGAGTCTTTCGATTCTTTTATGCTTTCCTCATCATTTTTGTTAGCAAATTCATCCACTTTGACATTTGCACTTTGAATGATTTTGTTAGAGGATTTGTTAAGAAATTTATAAGCCTTGCTTTTGGTAGAATAACCTAGAAATATTCCTTCTTCACCTTTGGATTCAAGCTTTCCATTTCTATCATATTTCAAAATATAACATTAACTTCCAAAAATTCTGAAGTGTCTTACATTGGGTGTGTATCCATACCATAGCTCATAAGGTGTCTTATCGGTGTCTTTATTCAATTGAACTCAGTTTAATGTGTAGACAACAGTACTGATAGCTTCTCTCCAGAATGTTTGTGTGACACCTTTCTTAATCATTAGTGTTCTAGCACAATCAACAATGGATCTGTTCCTTCTTTCAGCAATCTCATTTTGCTGTGGTGTTCTCGGTGTAGAAACCTATCTTTGAATTCCATGCTCATTACAAAAGTTAGTGAATTCATCAAAAATAAATTCTCCTCCTCTATTCGATCTTGGAAATTTTAGTTACTTTCCACTTTATTTTTCCACTATAGCTTTATACCATTTAAACATCTTGAATTCTTCTGATTTCTCTTTTATGAACATAACAGTCATCATTCTAGAATAATCATCTATAAATAGAATGAAGTATCTATAGCCATAGTAGCTCTTTGTTTTCATTGGTCCACATAGGTCAGTATAGACTAATTCTAGAATAGCATTAGATGTGTAGGTTTTGCTCTTGAAACTAGACTTTGTCATTTTAACTTTTTTGACAATTCTTACACATGACATGGTTGGGTTTTGACATGCTCAGTAAGCCTCTTACTTTCCTTTTATTCCTTATCCTAACCATGTTTTCAAAATTCACATGACATAACCTTTTATGCCACAACCATATGTCTTCATTTCTAGCCAATAAACAAGTGGTATTAATATCATCCAGATAAAATAGGTTACCTTTTGTCTGTTCACCAGTTCCAATCAACCTTCCTGATTCATTAAAGGTCTTTGCCTTTTTGTTCTCAAATGCAACTTGGTGACCTGTGTTATTCAGCTCTGAAACACTCAATAGATTATAGTTAAGTCCTTTCACCCAATATGCATTTTCACATCTGATCAGATTATTCAACATTATGGTTCCTTTTCCTTCAACTGAACAAGGTGATTCATTACCCAATCTTATTGATCCACCATTATAATATTCAAAAGTTTCAAAATTTTCCTTATCTCCAGTCATGTGGTGAGTACAACCACGATCAATAATCTAGACATCATTTTTACTAACCTTAGATATGAGTGTAGTCTCAACATACCTTTATTCTTCATCTGAATCATCTTTCATAGCAACACATACCACCTCAATATCTTCATCAGACTCGGTGTCAATATTTCCATCTTTTTTCTCAGCTAGGTAACAAGCCTTCTTTCCTTTGTCCTTGTAGTCTCGGCTATCTCTTATGTCAGATTGTCGGTTGCTTCGATAATATCTGTCATCACCTCTATCAAACTTATTTTCACATGGTTTTTCATTGTTTCTATCATATTTCTCTAGCAACAAGTTTCCAATCTCTTTACAATTAAAACATACCAATGGTAATTTACCTTTTTATCTACCTTTGCCTCTCTACAATCTTCTAGCCATTAGTGCTTCAATCTCATCAAGTTATTGGTCATCACTATCACTTTCACTATCATTTCTCATAGCGTGTTTATGACTTGATTTACTTATTTTCAAAGAAGATTTGAATGCAAACTCAATAGTTGGTATGACACTGTTGTCAAAGTTATTCATTTCAAATGAAATAAGTCTACCAATCAAACTATCTAGAGTAACATTGCTATTTTCTACTGCTCTCATTTCTTGTATAGTAGATACTCTAATAGCATAAATGGGTAGTAAGGTTCTTAGAATCTTACTTACCACTATTTCTTCTTCAAGTATGCCTCCTACTCCTCGGATAGCAATAATGACCTCTTTGATTCTACAGCTATACTGAGTGATGTTTTCTCCTTCTTTCATTCTTAGGTCATCAAATCTTCCTCTTAGGCTTTCAGCCTTAGCTCTTAGCACATTCTTATCTCCTCCATGTACTAGCTTGAGTTTGTCCCACATTTGTTTTGCAGTGGTGCATGATTTGACATCTTCAAATTCAACATCAGAGAGTGAGGAAGCAAGTTCTATCATCATATAATTGTGTTCATGCTTTTCTCTCAATTGATTAACTTTTGGAGGTCCAGTCAGAAGAACAAATTCAATATCCAAGTACTGTGTGACATCATTTCTAATACCTGATAGGTGGAGTCTTATCCTACTTTTCCATGATGCAATTGTCCTTGTTCAACTTAGGCGCATCCCTTTTGCTCATCTTGTGATCTTTTTCTTGAGTCTTAAAACTCTCTTTCTAAGCACACAAGCTTTGTTACAAATTGTTAGAATAATTGGGGGGGGGGGGGGGGGGANGGGAATCAGTGGCCTCAAAATTTAATCCAATAATTCAACCAAAAATTTATACGACAAATATAAAACCTCTAGTTATCTTCAGTCCTACAAGATGTATGCCTTGTGTGAATCTAACATGTATATACTTCTCGGTGAATATACTATTTATCCTTTCCTTAAGCTTTACCAAATAGAAATCTATCTTTTCTTAACCTTTACTGAAATATAGTAAATAACTTAGTGTTTACTGATCAATCTTGTTTTAGTAATGTGTAAAGAAAAATATTAAAACAATGAACCATATACACATTTGACACATGGATTTTTAATGTGGAAACCCTATTAAGGGAAAAACCACTGGGGACCAATAACCCAAAATTTTCACTCTTCTGAAGTGAGCTCGGTGAAGAGCCAACCTTTTTAAAGGTTACAAACACATTGTTAAGTGCGACCTTATTATAGGATTTTGTTGTCCCTAATTTTGCATTCCCCAAAATTGGGGCAACCCTACGCAATTCTTAGTTGATTGCCAGGAGTTTTTCTCTAAGCGTGTCGATGTTATGGAAGGGATATTGTTCAAATGGAATCAGTCA
>MU223089.1:7149909-7169618 GCA_018584345.1 Thuja plicata
TATATATATATATATATATATATATATCATGCATGCTCAAAATGATTTTTTTTAGGGAAATAATAAACAGTTGCATTTTTTTTCTCTAGGCATGCAATTTCCATCTACATTTTCTATCTAAAAGCATGAAAATTTATTTAATAGGGGACTCAATATGCAAAATTTATGAAAATATAAAAATATTATTTTAGTTATATTTTTTTTGAAAGCATGCAATTTAACCCCATTTAATGTCTTATCATGCAAATCTAGATCTAAAGGCAGAGATGTTTTCAATTTTTGGTAATGAAGATATGAAGTTCATTTTCTGCTAAAGGTATATCACAGATGTGGAAAACCCTAATACTCTCCTTGAAAACTAGTATATTTTAATGAAACCCTAATGCCCACAATACAGATCTAGAACTAAACATGAAGAAAAACCCTAGATTCAATCAATATCCTTTTCCGCCAAATTTACCTAATTAAACAAACACAATATCAAACAAGGAAGTTTCACACAAAGGACTTCAGTATATTAGACACAAAGAAGACAAGGATCTGAATACTAGAATTTTCAAAGGTTTTCAAACCCTACCTTAAATCGCTGAACAAATTTGAAAAATGATGAAGTAAAATTTAACCCCAAATAGTCCAAAGCTTTAAAATAATTCTTTAACTTCAAAATTGCCTAAAATCTCGTTCTACCTGATTGAATGCTTAAAATGGCCTTCAAGCTCAGATATATAGAAAACCTGGGAAACTAGGGTTTGAAAAATTGCAACCCTAATTAGGAATAAAATTTTAATTTAAAATTAAAAGAAATCACTTTAATTTTAATTTGAACTTAAATTAAGTTTGCACAACTGAACTTTATAAGATAAAGTCAAAGTTATAATTTATTAATAAAGTGCATTTGAAAAGCATGATATTATATTAAATAAATAAATAAAATATACAACTTAAATTAGTATTACTAATTCAATTATGCAATTAATTTTAATTTTTGGATTTACTATTAATTAAATCTCAATTATTAATTTAGGAATTTAATAATTGTTCGCATTTGATGAAGACACTTAGAGTTTTGATCATGTGTTTGTACTGTGGTGTTGTCATTGCTGACAACATGATCTGTTGGAGGCATGAGATCTGTTTTACCGATGATGTTGAAGGATTGATGCAGGAGCATCTTGGGTCCTTGGCAATCCTGCTCAACCAAAAATTTGTTTTCTTTTGTTCTTTAGTTTGTTTGGAGGCTACTCGGTGAAGTACTCTATCACTCAGGTATGCTTGTTCTGAGTTGGTCTCTATTGCTCGGGTTTCTATCGCTCGGGTATGCTTGTTCCGAGTTCATTTTTCTGTCTCTCAGGTTTGTCTTTTGTTGCTTGGGCTTGGCCCAATTTGTGTTCTATTTCTTGGGGTGTTCCTTTCCTGACTCACTTTGTTGCTCGGTCATCCTTTGCCCGAGTTATTTACTTTGGAGTTGCATCTGGTGGTCGACTTCTGCATTTAGTTTCCATGGCTTAATTAATATGGGGTCTCTCTTTGGGATCTGTGTGGACCTAAATCTGGGTCTCACTTATGGATTTGAGCATCGACCTCTCTGGTGGACTCTTGTATATATTTGTTTCTTTGTTCTTAGTTCTAGGCAGTTTTAGAAGTAGGATTTTGATATCAGATTGTAATATAAGATTAAGTATTGAATTATCTAGAAGGTAGGTCTATGACCTTGCATGTATGAAGATCAATCTATAATTCATTGAATGTATATGGCCAAAATTGGGAAGGCCTTATAGCCTGACATGTAATGAGTTTGATCAATTAATAAAAATGATCTCTACTATTTCTTCTCTCACTGTGTTTTTGTTACTTCCACATTGTCTTTGCAAGTTGGTTTGGTAGTTGGGAGAGCCCTTGGCCCCTCCTTCCATCCTTTTTTGCGTCAAGGTTCAAATTGGAGAATTGACTAAGTGTTCAGTCAACCAGGAAGAAGACAATATGCAAGGTTCAGATGACCGGATTTGGATTTGGAGATTGAGGTTAAGGTGTGTGGTCATGCATTTATCATCTATAGAGGCATCCCTAGCTATATCTAAAACTACATCAATTAGTTTTAAGAATTGAGAAAGTTATGGAGGATTGCAAAGACACTGGAAGGAAGAACAAGAGTCAAACATACAGAGTTTGGATAGATCAGCTAACCGGTTAATTTAGGGTTAGAAATTTTTTTATTTATGACTTGGTTAATGTTTTCTTGACTTTTTTGAGTTGACCAATGCATTTTAGAATGATTGGATTTGATTTTTATGTCATTGGGTAAAACATTTTGTTGGTAAAGGCTGACTTGGTAAAGTTGTTATATAAGAAGGAGGAAATCAAGTTTTAGGGTTATGAGTGGTGATGTGATAGGAGATTGTGAGTGTTGGATGTGTAAGGAGATGTTGTGATCAGAATTGAAGTGGATTTGTCAGATATGAAGTGTTATAATAAGATCATTCATTCTTGGGTCTATCTCAAGGCAAGCCCTAATAGGTTTGCATGTCAAATTGTTTTACAAAGTCACTCCTAATAGGGTGAGAAGGATTTCTAACATGATTTGAAGTATAAATCCTCTAACATGGTGACCCTTAGAAGGTGTCTAAAATCCCTTAATAGGGTAGTTCTTAAAAAGGCTTGTATTAGCGCCTAACCAAGATAAAGATACTCTTAATCGAGTATACCCTTAGTAGGGTGTTTGTAATTGCCCCTAACATGAAAGATTTCAATGATGCACTAGTGAAAGTTATGCGTATCATTCCCACACATGGTTTTATACCTCTAACAAGGGTTTTTATGGGAAAAATCTTGTATCTTGAGTTTACTTTGTGTGAATGTTTTATTTGCTAAGCTTCTATGTAGTATTTCCTTTTGCTTGTTGGTTATTGTGGAAGCTATTAGAGAAGTGTTTTATATTTTTGGTTGCACTAATTCACCCCCCCTCTTAGTGCCTTTAAAGACTAAAAATTGGTATCATAGCCTAATTCCATTGAAGAATCCTAACAACTTAGGTAGGATCCTTAAGGAAAATATGGAGAGTTTTTGAAGCACAAGAAGCAGCTCAAAGAAGCTAAAATGCTCATTGAGGAATCTGATGTAGCCCTAGAAGCCATGGCTATGGAGAATGAACAATTGTACAAAGACAAGAAATACCCAATCAATCAAAATGTGTGAATATTTAGAAGCAATGAGATCTACAGAGGATGCAAGGAAAGTTGCAGAAGATTCCCTAAAGGCCAAGGATGAATCACTAAAACTTGTAGAGGATGAACTTTACAAGTCAAGACAAGAAGCTAACACATTGCATGAAAATTTGCATGATACAAATAGAAAATACCTAAGGGAGAATGAGAATGAACAATTGAGAGAAGAGTTGAAGAATGCTAATGATATGTTGAATAAATTCAAAGAGTACTGCAAAACTTGATTTACAAATAAGGAGTTAAAGAAGAAACATCCATTAAATCAATGGAAAACAACCCAATGGGTGCCCTAACTAGCGATCCCTATGGTGTTCTACATATAGTGGATGTTAGAGATTTTATTCACTACAAGTTGGAAGGATTAGGGGAAATACATGAACAATATAAAAAGTTATGTAATGATAAACTAGTGTTGAAAGATGAGCATAAACACATTGCCGATAAATGTTTTCATCATGCAATAAATTACCCTTATGAATTTGAAGATGATCAAGTCAGGTGTGTTCTAAGAAGAATTCATGACCAGTTCATGTGGCTAGATTGACCACATAAAATTACAAAGGAAGCAATCTATGGTGTAACTGGTCTATGCTCAATCGATGATGTGGCCATTCTTCATACTATTTCTAAAGAAGAAGTGAGCAGATTGACATAATCTAAGTGGGATAATCACGAGATGAATGTGAATGATATTACAGATGAAGAGGTAAAGTATGCATCTATGGTCATTGGATACAAGGTATATCACTCTAGTAGGATAAATAGTATACCTAGTGGTGCTATTCATACAACCCATATGATGATCAAGGAAAATGAAGACTATGATTTGGCTGAAGCTATGAGACAAAAAATAATGATGAATTTGGAAAAGATAAAAAAGGACAAGAGACAAAAGTTCAAGTATGGTCAGGTGATCATTTGTTTGTTTTTCTAATTCCAAAACATGTTCCTTGGTATCAGTAGAATTAAATGGTCAGTGGATACTTTAGATTTCATTCAAATCAATAATTGTATCATAATCTTAGAAAATGATTTCACTGGAAAGGTATGGGGTTACTTTAAAGAATTTAAAAAGAAGACACATGAAAAGGAAAGGATACCATTTAAATTTTTTGAAAGGTATAAGGATACTATTTTCTTCATGGTATATACAAAGACTTTCTTGATGGAAGAAGTTGAGCCAAGGACCTCATGGGTGATGCCTATGGGTTATGAAGTGGATGGAGACATTTTGGCTGTGTATGCAGAGAATTTGTTGGCTCAACTGATAGATCCCAAGACTTCAAGGTTTGGGACATATCAAGAGAAGTCTCTTCAAGTGCACAATGATTTGACAAAACATGTTATTGAAAGAAAGGTAAGAAAGGAAGTTGAGAAATTTATGATTCAGAAAGGTTTCACAAACAAAAAAATTGGAAAGGAAAGAGCTAAACATGCTGCAAAGAGAGCTAGTATATCTGGTGCAGCAAAAAATGATGATGATGTTGAAGTTGTTGGTGCAACCAGTAGTACTCCAACCGGTTGGTAGACTAGAAGTGCCACAAAATTTAAGGAGGAACCTTCTCCTCCCATCAAGAGACAAAGCACATAAAAGGTGATAGGTAAAAGGAAGAAAGAAAAGGAAAACAGGTTTAAGAAATTTTCTGATGAAGAGAGTGAAGGGACATAATCTAAGAAAGAGAAAAAGGAAATCATGGCAAAAGGAAATAAATCCAAGGTGGTAGGCTCCCCCACTACTAAAACTGTTAAGTCTAAATCAAGTAAGGCAACTTCTACCAATGTAATTGTTATCCTAATTTTCAGCATGCATCAAAGTAATCATAAATAGGAAGACATTGCATTTTAGATGAGTCCCATTAATATTATCCTTTAGTTATTATTAATCAACATTTTATAATTACATTCATTTTCAGAAATTGTCATTTTGTACTCTAAGATTTGATCACATTCCAGAATTTCTAAATTACAATTTGATCAATTACATTGTGCATTCAAGCTGAATGTATTATACAAGTGTTATTTCATCTTTCTTTTCATCTCAAAACAATAGTACATTGCAGAATAGAAGGCATAATTGAAAGTATGGAGTAGAGGTCCCATGCATTGCCTTGTGGTTGGTTTCTTGATGCTTGCATATGAGGTCTCCATTGCTGGTTTCATATCAGGTCCTAGGTCTCCATAGTCCATCTTCATCTGCATATAGGTCTTTTAGGGTTTACCTACATCATAAGAGAAAATGGGGTGTTAGATCCAGTTGGATCTAAGCAATACATTGAACATAAACAACATACAATCAATCCTTCTCAAAACTACATATCAATCTGATGAAATCAATGTAATGAGAAAACATTCATCCATAGTATCTGAAGAATAGTATTAAAGGGACTTGTTCCAAACACGCAACCTTTTTCTATGTATAATCACTTTGATATATGTTATTCTTATTTGTATGATCAAATATATGAATGAAAGGGACTACCATTTGAGAAACCTTTTTCATGTTTAGATCAACATACTAGTTCACTAAATACAAATAGACCAATGAACATTCATAAGTGAAAGCCATCTAAGCATACACTCACTCACAAATGATAATTGGCTCATTTTATTTAATGACCTAATAAATTGAGTGGTATTTTGTGTGCAAATGGATAGGTATGTATAACTGAATGCAGGAAACAAAAGAAAATGATGCAGTGGATGTCACAAGCCCATGCTCGAACTTCACACAAGCCATTATATGTAGAAGGATGGTTGATATCTCAGAAGGTTACTTCTCACATACATAAGAAGGATAAGATGCAGACACATGAAGGAGTCAAAAGATGCTACAGGAAGTACATGAACAAAGGAAGCTGGAGAAATGCAGAATTGAAGGACTTTGAAAGTTCATTATCTTTATGCAAATAATGGAGAGTGAGAAAATTCTATTACAGTAAGTGCTTCTTCATATGTATGTTGTTTCAATACATTTGTTAAAAGTTCACTTGGAAGATCAAAGTTGAAAACACATGCATAAAGATTGTGCATAAACTATATTAAAGGAGAAGATGCCATTTTAGTCATTTTAAAACAAATGAATCTACAAAAGCATGAAACAAAAGATGTGAAAATTGCAAGGAGAGAGATTAACAGTCTCAAATCAGCATGGGTTTACACATATAGAAAAAAAGCATGATGAAAAGAGTATCATAGGATATCTAGGGGCTTCATCAAATGAGATCATGCTTAATGGTTCTGAAATATTGTAGTGTATAATGTGTTTCAGACAAAATATCGAGAAAGTTTCTTTTTGCAGAGTTTACATCTCGTATTAATGTTTTGAGAAAAGATGTACATTCATGATAACAGTGTAGGGCATGCAATGATGATAAGAATTATACATACAGATTAGGGTTTACTATTTTGAAGTAAAACCCATGGGAGTCACAAGCCCATGCTCGAACCCCATGGGTTTTCTTTTTTCATGTATATTTCAAAAGGAAAACAGTATATTTTTAAATCAAAGACAGCAGCATATTCAACATATTTATGTTTACATTCTAAAGAGATGCTGAGTATTATCAGCAAAACTATGAACTAAAAGTGTTTTTTTAACATAATGTTATAGTAAGTGCCTCTTATGTGTGATTGTTTCAGACAGTGGAGTGTTATCAAACAGGAAAGCATCAGTTATGCTTACTAAGTTTTTGTATTTGAAGATAGAAAGGATAATGTTTTTGAAACATTTTAACAGTACAAAACCCGTGTTCTACTTCAAATGTAGACAAACATTAAAATTGATAACTTCAAGTGCAAAGCCATGTGGGTATTTCAAAATAATGTGGATGACAGCATGTGAGAATGAAAGTGAGGTTTGACATCAAGCAGTGTTGCAGTAATGGGCTCGAGAGTAAACATATACTAGTTAAAAAAGTTGTATGAGTGTTTAAAGCCATAGTCGACATCAAACAGAGAGTTCCAACACTTATCAAACACTAAGTGAAGATCATATTGATGCAGTGAGCAGAAATAAATAAACAACAGAAGAAGCCAACTTATCTGTATGTGCGAAGTGGTGTATGTCTTCATGTTTTTAGTCATGGCTGTAGCAACTTGCACAAAAAATGTCAAGCTTATGACTGAAAGATGTCATAGAGTTAAAACTAAATGCATCCACTACATATTTCAGTCATAAGCTACATTTTTTAAGTGCTGAAGAGAACCCACATTGCAGTTTTCTGTCGAGATGTATTCAAAAGACATATAGTGGAGGCCATGGTGTTTTTCCCCAGTTCCATGTCACACAACCGAATGGGGATGAGTCTCAAGCTGTTGCTGAGATAACTAGCAGTGGTGTTGTTTTATGTCACACTATGAACTGGGGATAAGTTTGAAGCTATGATTGAGACATCCCCAGTTCAAAACCAAAGTTCATGGGCTCGACATCTCAACCATAGCTTGAGACCATTCCAAGACTACAATGGTGATACATCCCGAATCTACAGTGGTGGCCGCAAACAAAGACCACCAGAACTTCCTTCATACAATGCGGTTTAAAACCCAAAATGGTGGTAAAACATCAGTCCAGAACCTGATTTACAAGTGAATCTGCAGCGCCATTAGTAATGGCTTCAAAAACACTTCATCATCAAGTATTCCAAGATTTCAAGAAGACTGGAGTCAACCCACTGTGAAACCCAAAATCAAGCAAAAAAGAAGACTGAAGAACTCCAGCAGCATTGAAGAGAAATTCAAAGTAAAAGATGCCATGTGTTATGGCAAACCAAAACTACATCTTTTCTTCCTATTAAAAGCTTGAGGCTGGAGTTTTTCTACATAACAAAGGCGGATTCATTGCAGAAAATCATGGTTTCCAGATTCAAACATGGCGGCACCACAAAACCCTAAGATGCAAATGAAACCAATGAATGAAATGCATTGTGTTTTACTCTCATTTGAAATTCACTGTCAGATGGAGTAAATGCAGTTGCAGTCCAAGTGCATCGACATTCCCTCCTTATTGCCACATTGGTACTTTTAGTGCCATGAAATAATGAAAATTTCCCTTCCAACTGATGGTAGTCAAGTCGAATACAAACCGTGGTAATTATATACCGCAGCTGCATCAACTACAGTGGTGTGGTGTTGGCAGAGTCAACATAAGAAATGATGCCAAGTTTGTAAGGATTTTTGAACCCTTTGAAGTTAGGTGGTCGGGTTTGTTAAAGTGGAGTTGTCACACTTTTTAAGATTCAAATGCTTGTATTCAAAATATGGTAATAAAGATAAGGGATGTAATTGATATATTTTTATGTATCAAATTTGGGGGCTAAAACTTAGGGTTTTGATATTAGGGAAATTGATTAAACCCTATAGTTATGGAGGGATTTTTGGAGGGAAGTTTCTTTTTGAAAATGAGCCATGTTGGCTATTTAGTGAAGGTTTTAGTTTTAATTAGAGGGGGGTCAAATTGGTCGATAGAGGAGCTTTAGTGAATTTCTGATTCCTATAAGTTGTTTATTCATTCTTTTTTGTATTCCAGTGTAAGTTCATGCTTGTAATTTCAATTTTGTGCAAGAGGATTTCACTATTCCTTGCCATTATTTTTGAATTCATACATGTGACTTGTATACATATTTTGAGAAGAATATAGTTGCCTCACTTTTTCATACATCTTATTGTGATCATTTGTTCAAATTCCTTTTCAATTTTTTGCATCCAAGAGTAATACATTTGTAATATGGACTAGTGAATTGCATTGATTCCTACTATATATTATAGAATATAAGCCTTTTGCAGAATATGCATGTTGTAAATGATAAGATTATTGCTTGTGGTTAAACCCTAGTTGTGACTTTCCAATTAGCCTATGTATTGAACAGTGAACTATAGTGCAGAGATTATTTGGGTATGTTAAGTGGGTGTAAGTTTTGAAAGCTTCAAAATATTTGAGTCTACCTGGTGTATCACCTTTTCAAATTTCATTTATGCAATATCAGTTCTAAATCTCTTTCCCTTTTCCCAATTTAGTTTTTTTCAATCAGGAGGTGATATTCCATACCAAACAGGAACCGGCCTAGAATCCAGAGACTCTTCCTCATACATAGTTCACCCACATCTAGAGGAAGTTTCCATTGTCAGATAGAATTGCCATGAAGCCTTAATGCCTGATTTAGGGTGACAATTCTAAGCCTGAACAGTAATCAGACAAAATATTAGTAAATATCAGATACTTATTGGATTTAATAAGTATTATGACTTACTTGATGAGGGAGATCAAAAGAAAGTTTATGATGTTGTTATTGGAAGCATGAATAGGTTAATTAACGTTTTAATCCAATTGTAAGGACAAATTCCTTATGCCTTATATGATAAAATTGATGCAAGATGGAAGGAAACACTTATAAAGGATAAGGAGCTAGTAAAGTATGTTCTATTGAGCCTATTACCCGATTCATCTGAGGAAGAAATAGATGATATGATTAAAAAGGTAAGACCTTTATTTAGGACCATAATAAGAGTTACAAAGTTTTTAATTATGGAGACCCAATCGGTGCATGATGAAAAAGAGGAGATTATACGAAGTTATTTAGGTCTGGTAAAGGATAAAAGTGAAGAAACTCATATGGACGTTCAAGAGGAATCGATGAAAGAAAAATTAAGTGATCTAGTGGTGACTCAAACTGATGAGGGATTTACTATTGACTGTGTGAAGATCACATTTGAGGAAATCCGAGATGAGAATGACATGGACAATATAGGTGATATCCCTATCATGGATATACATGATGAGAACATGGATACATAAGATCAAAAGGAATCACATGAGAAACAAGATATACATAAGGATAAAAAGGAAGTAGATCCATTAAACATGGGTACTGGTCAGGCTAAGACTGATGATACATAAGATAAAGCTTCTACAGATGATCAAAAACAAAAACAAGAGAAAGAAAATGAGGTTATAGATGATGTTATGCAAGAAAAAGAGGATGAAACAGTAGAGAAGGAACAAGATCAAGGAAAGGTAACACATTCCCCATAGTCCAAGAAGAGCATCAATGAAGATGATATACTAATTAAGGGACATATAGACTTGAGAACAATGAGCCCCAAGGAGATGATAGACCTTGTTATAGTGATCAAGTCAAAGGATAAAAGGGAAATGATGAAGAAAGAAGCACAAATGATTCTCACCTCTAGAGACATACTTTCTCATTTAGTGGGAAATGTGAAGTATGATGAGACTACTACACCAATAGAGAAAATATCCCATTTGGTCACTACTATCAGTGAGGAAATGAAGAGTTTAGAGAAATCTACAACTTTGAAAGTAGAGAAGAAATATGCGAAGAAGAGATCAGAGAGGTGTTACAAGTAGTGGTTTCTGTTGCACCAAAAGATCAACCTGTCAATGCTCGATACAACCACTAGACTTATATAAGACACAGGAGGATGCTAAACCATGTCACAAAATGTGAGGGGAGCATTGGCTATTTTTCCAACAATATCCCCCTCAACGTTACTTGAGGGGATTCAAACATGTGACCAAGCTCTAATACCACTTGTTACAAGTAGTGGTTTCCATTGCACCAAAAGATCGACCTGTCAATGATCGATACAACCACTAGACTTATAGAAGACATAGGAGGATATTAAACCATGTTACAAATATCTAAGGGGAGTGCTGACCATTTTTCCAACAAGAGGTTGGCACATTCAATAATTTAAGACAAAAACATACTTACTTCAGTTTCCAATTAGGTAAATGATGCATTAAATGAAGGTGGTAAGATTATCAAATATATCTCTGATATTTCCCGGTTCTTAAAATATTTAGAGAGGGATAAATTTGAATCTCAGTGGGAGCTTAGATTTCTTGTTTCAAATTTTGATCATATACATGAGCATGCTACTAACTTTGGTGCTAAGGTTAGCAATGTAAATCACAAGTTGAAATCATATAGGAATGAGAAAAACAAGATGATAGCTAACTTAATGGAGTTGCAAAGTTTGTTGATTCATATGTTAGACATTTTGCAATATGGTGTGAAGGAGGCTGAGCAGGATCTAGCATTCCAAGATGTGTGCACAATTGATGGTTTAGAAGAATTAGCATTTTTGCTAAGAGGATAGATTGCCATTGTGGAGAACCTACTGAAGATTTGGGACAGTGATGTACAAATTTTGAAGGGTAACTAAAATGATGTTTTTAGTAGACTGTAACTAGGTTTTTCTAATCTTACATAAATAAAATTTTGACACTTTTTGTAATAGCTTTTTCATTGTTGTCAAAGGGGGAGTAGTGCAAATAAGGCTGAAATTTGGCTAAGTACATGATAAATCCAATGTAATACTTAAGGGGGGTGGTAAACATGTTTGTAATTCCTAAGGGGAGCTATTGATATATCAAGGATTAGTTTACTACTTTGCAATGTAATGTATTTTTGTTTTCTTTTATGCATTAGCTAGATACTTAGAATTTTTTTATAAATATTTCCATCAATGAAAAAGGGGGAGATTTTTTGGCATTTGATGAAGAAAATCAAAGTTTTGATCATGTATTTGTACTGTGACAATTGTTGGCATTTGATGAAAAAAATCAAATTTTTGATCATGTGTTCATATTGTGGTGTTATCATTGCTGGAAACATGATCTATTGGAGGCATCAGATCTATTTTATCGATGGTGTTGAAGGATCAAATTGGAGAATTGACTAAGTGTTCAGTCAACCAGGAAGAAGAGAATATGAAAGGTTCAGGCGATCAGATTTGTAGCTGGAGATCGAGTTAAGGTGTGTGGTCATGTATTTATCATCTAAAGAGGAATCTCTAGCTATATCTATGAACACATCAATTAGTTTGAATAATTGAGAAAGTTATGGAGGATTGCACCGACACTGGTAGGAAGAACAATAAGAGTTAGGTAGAGTGAGTTTGGATAGATCAATAATTGGTCAATTTAGGGTTAGAAAATGTTTTATTTATGACTTGGTTAATGTTGTGTTGAATTTTTTGAGTTGACCAATACATTTTGGTGTGTCATTAGATTTGATTTTTATGTCGATGGGTAAAACATTTTGTTGGTAAACGCCAACTTGGTAAAGTTGTTATATAAGAAGGAGGAAATCAAATTTTAGGGTTATGAGTGGTGATGCAATAGGATATTTTGATTGTTGAATGTGTAAGGCTATTTTGTGATCAAAATTAAAGTGGATTTGTCAGACATAAAGTATTATAATAAGATCATTCATTCTTGGGTCCATCTCAAGGCAAACCCTAACAAGTTTGCAGGTCAAATCCTTTTGCAAGGTCACTCCTAATAGGGTGAGAAGGATCTCTAATAGGATCTGAAGTATAAATCCTCTAAAAAGGTGACTCTTAGAAGGAGTTTGAAATCCATTAATAGGGTAGTTCTTAATAGGACTTGTATTATCTCATAACCGGGCTAAAGATACTCTTAACCGGGTATACCCTTAACAAGGTGTTTGTAATTGGTCCTAACAGGGAAAATTTTGATGGTGCACTAGTGATTTTGTGGTTATCATTCCCACATATGGTTTTCTCCCTCTAACAAGGGTTTCCACGGGAACATTTTTGTGTCTTAAGTTTACTTTGTGTGAATGTTTTATTTGCTAAGCTTTTATGTAGTATTTTCTTTTGCATGTTGGTTACTGTGGAAGCTATTAAAGACGTGTTTCAGATTTTTGGTTGCACTGATTCACCCCCCTCTCAGTGCCTTTAAAGACTAACAATTAAATACCTTAATCAAATATAGGCATTTAATTAATATTAATAATTAAATAACCAAATTTTAATAATTTAACATTATTAAAGGTATAATTATTAACATGAATAATTACCTTAATTAATCATTTACCAAAATAGGCTAAAATACAAAATTAATCTAAATGAAACCATCCAAATAGATCAATCAATTAAAACCAATGCAACGCATACACGAAAAAGGGCTCATGAATTCACGTCATCTTGATGAATTCAAATAGGATAGTTAGTCAGATACTTGTCCATTCTTAGGGAACGAAAAAGGGTTCATGAATTCACGTCATCTTGATGAATTCAAATAGGATAGTCAGTCAAATACTTGTCCATTCTTAGGGAAACAATATAGGTTTAGGTTAAGTTTTTAAGCCTGAATGTTATCTTCCCTCTTTTACCTTTGAGACATATGTAAGGGCACGCTCACTCCTGGTAATTCAGGGAAGACAATGCCCGGTACTTGAAAACCCATCATCATAAAGATGAACATGTACATGCATATATATAATTGTTGGAAAGTGACCTAATAAGTATAGATTATATGTTTTAATTTATGGAGACACCACTTATTGGAATGGTCTCTTGGAACAGAGTCTAGTTTTGGAAAAATGACTAAGTCCAGGAAGTCGTTGACAAGATATAGTTGCACTATTTTAACTTGTGAGCACAATACATGATGATTTATATCATGCGAGATTAGATGGATGTGTTATGGGATGTATTATATCTATAAGTGAGGTCCCTTGTATTTTGGAGTTGACTGGTGAGAGTTACATCATGTTTTGGGTATGTGAAGATAATATAGCAGTAGAATAGGGCAGATGAGTGGTCATGATTATTGAAGGAGTAACATACGGATTCTAGAAGTGCTACTTTGGATTTTGGTCGGGTCCTATCCTATCTTTGTGGATGTATGATTACCGTTGTGTATTTTCTATTGGGTTATGCATTGAACAAATTTTGTGATGCATTTGTGCGTCGATTGGGAAGGTTATGAGATCAGGTATATATGTAGAGATGTTTTTGAGATGCAAGGATGCATGGGATATATGTGGATACATTGGGATGTCATAATAGTGAAGAGGACGTTGTGAGATATTACTAGAACTACTTAAGCATAACATATGCTTGTACAATTCTTCTTTTATGATAATTCATTGTAGAGACAAGTTTTTATTGTAAGAGAAGTGAGCTCCTTGTATTACCCCTAACATGGTTTCTATCATTTAATAGGGATTTGTACTAAATGTAATACTCATCTCCTAATAGGGATAGGTCTCCTAACAGGGAATTTTTACTCTTAGTGCCTTATTTTTGGGTACCATCCCCATCGGGGTTTTCCCTTGGCCGGGTTTTGTCATTAACAAATCATGGTGTTATGAGTTGTTTACTTTATGTGCATGTTCTCTTTATTTCAGTAATTAAATGGTTAAGTTTGAATATGTTAAGTTTGATATTAAAGTACTACAATACTGATTCACCCCCCCCCTCTTAGTATTTCTTAATCCTAACAATTGGTATCAGAGCTTTTGGCCCTTGGAGAGAAAGCCTAACAGCTTGAGGGAGATCTTGATGGATTCAAGCAGTTTAGAAGAGAATCTTGAAGCAGTACTTGAAGACCTAGACAAGGCTAATGCTAAAAATAGGAATTAAAGTGTAAAATGAGAAAAGCCATGGACTATATCAAGAAGCTTAAAGAGCAACTTGAACTCTCAAAAACCAAAAGGAAAGAACTTGTGGAAAAGATACAGATTGAACCTGAAATTGATTAATCAGATCTAATAGACCAACTTAAGCAAGACAAAGAAGTGTTGAAACATGAATGCAAAATTACTACTATTGAGATGGCTAAAGAAATTCAATAAGAGAGAGATATAAAGACCAGCCTTGAAGATATCTTGAAGAATGCAAATGTACATATGGGAAAGATGTAGTTTGAAGATGATGATTGCAGAATGAAGTATCAGGAATTAGAGAAATATAACCACATCATTAAGGGAGAACTTGTTGAAGAAAAAAACCACATTAAAAAACTTCATGCGAGCAGTGAAAAGATTGATGAGTGGAGGGAAAGACAAAAACCTAAAGGTGACATGAAAGGAGTTGGTTTTGATAAGGAAGAATTCTCTAAATCATAAGAAAGATAGTTTGAAGGTAAAAAATATGAGACACCTAATCAACAAGAAGATCCTATACAACAAGAGGAACCTAGAGAGAAGATCATACCTTTCAGAGGAAGATTCTTTGCATGTAACAAAGTTGGTCACATGAAGAGGGATTGTAGAGGTAAAAATAATTATAATCCCTTTTGTGGTTATTGTTTCAATTGCTATGAATATGGGCACAAGAAGGAAGAATATAGAAAATCTCACCAATCCAACAATAAACAAGATTATATTAGAGAGGAAATTGAAACTAAGATTACATGTTACAAATGCAAAAACTTTGGGCACATCACAAGGAATTGTAGGTTACAGGTTAATCAGAATAGATCATCTCCTACATGCTATAAATGTAACAATAAAGGGAACATAGAAAATTTTTGCACATATAATGGAGCTGTAAGCAACAAAAGACCACCACCTATTGTTATAAAGAAAAATGTTGGTGATGTTGATAAAATCTTGGCTGAGTATATGGATGAGTTTGATCAAAAGTTTAAAAGGGAAGGAGATAAGGATAGTGGTAGGGTGTGGAAAGAAAAGGAACATAGTGAGTCTAAGGTTCAGGGAGAGTCAGTAGATGCTATTGAGTCCTCGCTTGATTCTAATATTTCCACATCAGCTTAAATGACCTAGAATGGCCATAGGGGGAGCTTTGGTGAAATATAACAGTAATCTATCTAGCCCCTATTTGTGCATAATAAGTTGATGTGAGCTTATAGAAAAACATTAGATCGCATGGGTATACATATTGTAATGGATGCTTTCTAGAAAGATGGATGAATGGAGCTTTATAGACTTACAAGTTCATCGGGAAATGTGTCAATTTGAGTTATATGATTTCTAAGTTCATTTTATCAAATGATTATGATCACCATTAGAGAAGAGTTTAAGGAGACTAGAGCAACAAGAGAAGGAGCTAGAATAAATCTGCAATCGTGAAGTGTGCATACCCTAATTTTGTGAGTTATAAGGTATTTGTTTCAAACTGTGAGTTGTGCTTGTCATGGATACTCCATTGATCTTTGATGTTAATGAGAGACCGAGGTACATGTTTAAGAAAATTCCTTTTAAATCCATGGAGGATGATCTTGAAGATGTGTTTTCGCAAACCCTATATGACATACTTCATGTGGAAGATATTAGAGCTTACTTACATTGTAAGTATGAGACATTAGGGGATTTTCAAATATTTTAGGAGATGAAGGATGTGATAAGAGTAGATGGAAGTTGGAAGGATGAGTTCACTCATTAGTGGAATCTCAGCATCTCATGAATGACGGAAATCTATGAATTTGATGAGGAAGAATGGATTGAGATTGTTCTAAGAAGAATCCATGATCAATTTCTGTGGATAGGAGAGCAACCTATTTAGATTACCACTAAGATGATTCATGATGTAACAAGACTGAAAAAATTTGGTGTTGTTCCTATAGCTGAAAAGAACACGAAGAAGTAGGTATAAAACCTACAAAATTCAAAGTGGGATAAGAGGGAAATGAAAACTGCCAACATTTTTTTTCAAGATGTGAGACTGATTTCAATGGTGTTGGGCTATAAATTGTACTATATCAGCTGATTTAACTCTATTTCTATAGGTGTGATAATGCTGACATATAAAATGGTGAAATAAAATGTGCAATACAATTTGTGTGAAGTACTCATCCAATAATTCTTGGAGAATGTGAGATAAATTAACCGAGACAAGTCAAAGAATTCATGTTTGGATCACTATTAATACACATTTACATTCACATTGTACACAAGTCTCCTGGAATGCATCTTAGGGCATGGAAAGACAATGCACCCACAACTATTCAAGTGAGCAATAGTTAAAGAAGAAAAAATAGTACATGGGTAGATGGAGAAATCTTTGGCATGTTCAATATATTTCAAAGAGAAATGAGGGAATGGTTCAAAATTCCTAAAGAAATAGTTGAGAAGTACAAGGATATTGTTAGAGTAATAAGTTATTTCACTTATTAATTAAATTATTTTGATTTAATTATTAAGTCAATTATTATCTCTAGTTTACTTAAGCTAAACTTTAGGCATATAATAATTAATTCTTTTATTAATTATTATCATGCAACCTAGGTTTCTCCCTTTTAGGGTTTTGATCACCTTTATAAGGTTTGATCTCTTTGTAATTATTACCAACTTAGTGATTTATGTAAGGATGCTATTGTATTGAGGGTTTTCTCTCTATTTTTTGCATAATATGTTTCCTCTTTCATTGATCTATTATTTTTGGCCTCCATAGTTTTTTCTTCTCTCTTTATGTGATAGGTTTTCATGCGAGTGGTTCTTGGGAGCTGCAGGGTTGAGTTTTCATCAACTCTAATAGATATAATCTATTTCATGATTGAGACTGATTGTATATGCTTTGAAGCAGTAGAACCTAGGAATAAATGGTGTTATCCTATGCATTATTAGGTTAGTACAAAAGTTATCACCATACAAGTTGAACATGTGTTATCTTCTGAGATTGACTCTAGTGAAGAGAGATGGAGAACCTATAAAGAGAAGTCTGCTAAGATCAGAGAAGAATTGACTAGGGCAAAGAGGAAAAGGAAGATTGAGTAAATGGTTGATGATCTTGTGGAGAAAGCAGGTATAAATAGAGAAGAGATGAAAGAGGTAAGGAAGAAGACAACAACTAGAGCCCTTGGGTTAGCGAGCAGTGCTTTTGCAGCCCTTCCACCTTCTGAAGCTTTAGATGTTGTTTATTCACCTCTTATTGTTGTCACTATTCCTCATACGACCTCTTCACCACCCAAAAGGTCATCTTAGAGAACAAAAATGATCAAAATAGAGAAGGCAACAAAGGTTCCCGTGAGGAGAATGAGGTCCTCGAAGCCTAAAACCAAATCTCCACCTAAGAAGCAAAAAATAGAAGAGAAGAAGATTGAAGATGAGAGAAGTAAGAAGAAAGTTGAAGAGATTGTGCAAGAAAATCCTGTAGAGAGACAACTATGGAAGCCTAATTTGAAAATACTGAGAAAAATAATAATTGAAGAAAGTGAGATCAATCAACTATCTAGATATTATGAAAGATACATTAATGAGGATAAAATTCTGATTGAAGATACAGTCATAAACTATATGCAAGTATGATGAAGGGTGCTCCCCTTAATGCCACTAACACATAACAGAAACAGAGAAGCAACAACAATTTGCAAGAATAGAAAATGGGCTTCTTATTATCTCCACAAATGTGGAATTACAAACTTCAGAATTACAATATGCAAAGCCACATGGGCATTCCCCTTACAATATTCTATAGGACAAAGCCTCGAATTATTACCCAGATCTACCCCGAACTGCCCCGAACTGCCTAAGACAACACTACGGGCCTTCTTTATATAGGCAATTTCAACTGCCCGAGAAGGTTCCAAAAATTTAGCCCTTAGGGCCGACCAAACTTAGACTTATTTTATTTTTCAATTTAGTACATCAAAGTCGGCTCAAAATAACTTTTGAAACCCGAACAAAATTTTGAAGGAAAATTATTTTCTGTTATTTCAGGTGGCCCATCTTCCAGAGACCATAAGTCATCACCAGTTGACCCGATTGACTATTATCACCCCATTTCAGAAATGCCACGAAGCGCTCTACAACACTTCAACAAAGCAAACTTCATTCAGCCCAAGTTTCGACCTCATTTGGGGCCTCTAAAGCCTTCAAAATTGAGCTCGAAGTTTCTGTACCCTGTTTTCAATATCAAAAATTTTCAATATCTTCAAAACTAGACCTGATCTAGCCATGAAACTTTACTGTCAGAATGATATGACTGAGATGAACCTCCACATGCAAAATCAAAACATTCCAAGATTGTATGACTAACTTACTAAAAATTGCAAGTTTCCATAAATAGCAGCTCTGCATAAGGTATCCCTTATTGAAAAGCAAACAAAAATATTTTTGGGTGATGCAAGATTGCCCTTACACCCAGGATGCTCCTACATCAGACACTCGGGGTAATTTGAGAAGTGACTCTGTCACAACTCAGGTGTGCAGAGGAAAACCAAGACGGTTAACCTCCTCTCTTGTCAGCCATGATGAATCTTAAATACATCATCCTTTCCACTTGACCAAATATTCTTCATATGTCTTGTTCCTTGTGCTTCTACCAACATGACTGTCCAGTATGTCTTCAATCTCCTTGGTATCTGAACTACTTGCTGGAATACTCCACTGTGCCGCTGTGATCTCATCTTCAACACCTCCTTCATGATACTGTGTCAAATATGAAATGTTAAACACTGGTGAAATATTCAGCTCACTAGGCAATTCCACCTCGTATGCATTTCCTGAATCATGCTTCTTTGATATCTTACATGGTCCAAACTTCTTCATTTTCAACTTGTTATATGTACCAACTGGAAATCGCTCCTTTCAAAAATGAAACACGACTTCATCCCTAACCTAAAATTTCTTATGTCTCCTTTTCTCATCTGCCTTAGCCTTATACTGTGCATTTATTTTGGTAATGTGCTTCCTCACTTCCTCATGGATGTTCTTCAAGTGTTCTGCAAAATCCTCAGCTTCAGCACTACTTATT
>MU223089.1:7183566-7195751 GCA_018584345.1 Thuja plicata
TCTCTTCTCTCAGCTTCTCAAATACCATACAAATATGCATCACATGCTCCTCCAATGTCTTACTAAAGATCAAAATATCATCTAGGTAAACAATGACAAACTTACCCAAAAATTCTTTTAGAACCTCGTTCATGAACCGCATGAAAGTGCTCGGTGCATTGGTTAGCCCAAAAGGCATGACTAACCACTCATACAATCCTTCTTTTGTCTTGAAGGCAGTCTTCCATTCATCTCCTTCTCTGATTCGAATCTGTTGATATCCACTCTTCAGATCTATCTTTGAGAAATACACAGCTCCACTCAAATAGTCCATAATATCATCCATTCATGGCAATGGAAACCTATACTTGATTGTGATCTTGTTTGTTGCCCTAGAGTGTGTACACATCCTCCACTCTCCATTCTTCTTTGGTGCTAATACCACCGGTACAGCATAGGGACTCTGACTCTCATAGATCAATCATTTCTACAACTCATGTACTTGTCTGTTCAACTCCTCACTTTATATAGGTGTCATTCTGTGTGCTGCCTTATTCGGAAAAATCGCTCCTCGAATCAAGTCCATCTGATGACTAATCTTCCTGACTAATGGTAATCCATCAAGCACATTATCGTATGCAATATCCTAAAACTCATTCAACAAATCTGCAACTTCTACAGGAACATCTTCTACTTCCTCCTTACCAACTTTTGGAATTAAAGAAAAACACACATGCTCATGCCTCATACCATCTAGGAACTTTCTTCGATCAACAAAAGTTAGTCTTACACTACCACATACCTTTTCTTCTATGTCATTCAATGGCTTTAGCTTATGTCGCATTCCATCCTTTGTCATGGAATAGGTATTCGCACGACCATCATGTATAGCACATCTATCAAAATGCCATGGTCTACCGAGCAACATATGACACGCATCTATAGATATGATATCACACAGTACCTCATCATGGTATCCACCAATCTTGAACTTCACGAGGTATTGTTCATTGACCATGACCTTGTGGTCATCCTGTACCTAGGCAATCCAATATGGACGTGGGTGTTTCTGTCTCTTGAGATTCAACTTTGGCACCATCTATTGTGACACCAAATTGTCAGTGCTTTCACTGTCAATAATCACATCACAACACTTACCCTCACACTTGCACCTGGTGTGAAATAGGCTCCTCCTTTGTTCAGGTTCATTCTCATCACTCAACAGGACTGTTTTGTTAATCAACATTTCTCCTCTTTCAGCATCTTCAGAATGTGACGATCTGGCATCTTCATCTACATGTGCAACTCTGGCCTGACCTTCATTTCTCCTACCTATTCTTCCTTGGTGCTGAGGACATTCAAATGCCCTATGACCTTCTTCTCCATAGTGAAAACATGTTCCACGGAAGCCTCCTCTTCCAGATCCTTGTCCTCTTCCTCTTCCTCTCTGAACTCTATTATTCTGATCTTGGAAATGATTGGAATTGTTTCCTCGCTAATTCTGACTATTAGTGGCCTCATCCTTCATTTTTGGATCTTCATTTTGGCCACCATATAACCATCCAGAAGATCTTCCACCGTGACCGCTTCCATTTTGCCTGCTCTCAAACTTCTTGTTTAGCTTTTCTTCTACTTTCAGGGTAAACTGGTATGCCTCCTCAATACTATTCATTTGAACCAGATTCAACTCCTCCTGAATGCTTGGCCTCAAACCATTAAGGTAACGGGCAACCTTCTCCTTATCAGCTTCTGCATGGCCTGTTCTAATGAGGATTCGATAGAACTCCTCTGTATACTCCTGAACAGATTTTCCTGCTTGCTTCAAACCTTGTATTTTCTTCATTAGATCGAGCTCATAATCAACAGGAATGAACTATCGTTTCAATTTATCCACCATCCGATCCCATCTTGTGATTTTCTCCTTTCTTCTTCTATTTCGCTCCAACTGAATCTCCTGCCACCAGATCTTCGCATGACCCTTCAGTCTGGCCTTCGCAAACTTGACCCGATCAGGATCCTCAATATCTTCATACTCAAAATATTCTTCACATTCGTTGATCCAGTCAATCAACTCCTCTGGTTAAGATTCCTTAAAAATATAGGAACTTCAATCTTAGGTCTTTTCCCAATCTTGGAAATGGCTCGAAAAAGCCTTTCTTCTTTTGGATTCAAAACTTCAACTTCTTCTTGGTCATCATTTCCTTCTTCAGCTTCATCCTCACTTTCATTTCTAACATTAAGATTCATTCCTCTGCGAATCTCTTCTTGCAATGCTCGCACTTGTCTCTGGAGCTCTCTAACCTCAGGTGTCACAATGCCAAATTTTTTGCCACGTTCCCTTCGTCGAGACATTTTTGTGTTGCGCGTTGAAACCGTAAACACGGTCCTGGTGCAAACTGCCTCACAGTCGGTGATCTATTTACACACTCAGGAATTTCTCGCTCTGATACCAATTGATGAAGGGTGCTCCCCTTAATGCCACTAACACATAACAGAAACAGAGAAGAAACAACAATTTGAAAGAATAGAAAATGGGCTTCTTATTATCTCCACAAATGTGGAATTACAAACTTCAGAATTATAATATGCAAAGCCACATGGGCATTTCCCTTACAATATTCTATAGGACAAAGCCTTGAATTATTACCCCGATCTACCCCGAACTGCCCCAAACTGCCCCAAACTGCCTAAGACAACACTACGGGCCTTCTTTATATAGGCAATTTGCACCGCCTGAGAAGGTTCCAAAAATTTAGCCCTTAGAGCCGACCAAACTTAGAATTATTTTATTTTTCAATTTAGTACATAAAAGTCGGCTCAAAATAACTTTTGAGACTCGAACAAAATTTTGAAGGAAAATTATTTTCTGATATTTCAGGTGGCCCAACTTCCAGAGACCATAATTCATCACCAATATGACCCGATTGACTATTATAACCCCATTTTGGAAATGCCACAAAGCGCTCTATGAAAGTTATATTAAGTAAGCTTCATTCAACCCAAGTTTTGACCTCATCCGGGGCCTCTAAAGCCTTCAAAACTGAGCGCGAAGTTTCTGTACCCTATTTTCAATACCAAAAATTTTCAATATATTCAAAACTAGACCTGATCTAACCATAAAAATTTACTAGCAGACTGATATGACTGAGATGAACCTGCACATGCAAAATCAGAACATTCCGAGATCGTATGACCAACTTACTAAAAATAGCAAGTTTCCATAAATAGTAGCTCTGCACAAGGTAGCCCTTTTTTAAAAGCAAACATAAATATTTTTGGGTGATGCAAGATTGCTCTTACACCCAGGATGCTCCTACATCAGACACCTGGGGTAATTTGAGAAGTGACCCTGTCACGACTCAGGTGTGCAGAGGAAAACCAAGACGGTTAACCTCCTCCCTTGTCAGCGATTATGAATCTTCAACAGGTCATCTTTTCCACTTGACCAGATATTCTTCATATGTCCCGTTCCTTGTGCTTCTACCAACACGACTGTCCAGTATGTCTTCAATCTCCTTGGTATCTAAACTACTTGCTGGAATACTCCACTGTGCCGCTGTGATCTCATCTTCAACACCTCCTTCAAGATACTCTGTCAAATCTGAAATGTTAAACACTGGTGAAATATTCAGCTCACTAGGCAATTCTACCTCGTATGCATTTCCTGAATCATGCTTCTTCAGTATCTTACATGGTCTAAACTTCTTCATTTTCAACTTGTTATATGTACCAACTGAAAATCGCTCCTTTCGCAAATGAACCATGACTTCATCCCCAACCTGAAATTCCTTATGTCTCCTTTTCTCATCTGCCTTAGCCTTATATTGTGTATTCATTTTGGTAATGTGCTTCCTCACTTCCTCATGGATGTTCTTCAAGTGTTCTACAAAATCCTCAGCTTCAGCACTACTTATTTCTCCTTTATCTATCTTCCTCAATTCAGATGCATTTCTTGGACTACTTCCATATACAATCTGGAATGGTGATTTACCAGTACTCCTGTTGACAAAATTATTATATGCAAATTTTTCCTGTGGTAAAATCAAATCCCATCTTGTGTGCTTATCACCAACCAAACATCTCAGCAAATTCACCAAACTCCTATTCACCGCCTCTGTCTGTCCATCAGTCTGTGGATGATGTGATGAACTGAACTTCAAATCTATCTTCAACTTCTTCCATAATGTACGCCAGAAATATCCAACAAACTTAGTGTCCCGATCTGAAACTATGGTCTTTGGCAAACCATGTAGCCTCACCACTTCTCTGAAAAATAATTTGGCTACATGAACAACATCATTAGTCTTCTTGCAGGGAATGAAATGTGCCATCTTTGAAAATCTGTCAACCACCACAAAGACTGAATCATGTCCCCGCTGAGTCCTCGATAAACCAAGAATAAAGTCCATACTGATATCCTCCTAAGGATTCTCTGGTATAGGTAAGGGCTGACACAACCCTATATTCTGCTTCACTCCTTTTTCCATCTGACATACTCTGCAACTCTAAACAAGCTTCTTCACATCTTGCTGCAACTGTGGCCAATAATAATTCTCACTAACCAAAGCAAGAGTTTTATCACGACCAAAATGTCAAGCCAATCCTCCGCTATGCTTCTCCTTGATGAGATTCTCCCTGATAGAACTTTGTGGAATGCACAACTGACTCCCTTTCAATAGCATACCATCCTGGATGATGAAATCCAACCATTTTGTCCTGTCTATAGTAACAGGTTCTATACAAGCTTTCCAGGCTTCACCAAAATTAGGTTCCTTTCGATACAAATTCTTGAGTTCATTGAACCCAACCACCTCAATCTGCATCTCTGTCAGCAATAGTTTCCTTCTGCTAAGGGCATCTACAACCCTGTTAGACTTTTCACTCCTGTGTTTCAAAACAAATGTATAACTCTGCAAAAATTCAACCCATTTCAAATACCTTTGATTCAACTTTCCTTGACTATTCAAATATTGCAAAGCTTGATGATCAGTATACAAAACAAACTCCTTAGGAAGCAGATAATGTCTCCACTTCTTTAATGCCTGAACTATAGCATAAAATTCCTGATCATAAACATAATATTTTCTCTTGGCATCATTTAACTTCTCACTAAAATATGCAACAGGTTTACCTTCTTGGCTCATAACAGCTCCTATTGCAGTACCACTAGCATCACAATCTACTTGAAACACCTTATTAAAATCTGGGAGTGCTAAAATAGGTTGTTCTGTAACTTTTTATTTCAACAATTGAAAACTCTTTTCCACCCCATTAGTCCACTTAAACTCTTTTCTATCCCCTCTCATTATTTCAGTCAAGGGTCCACAAATACTGCTAAACTTTCTGTAAAAGCTAGCTAGACCATGAAAAGATCTTACCTCAGTAGCACTCCTTGGAGTAGGCCATTCAAGGATAGCCTGTACCTTCTTTGGGTCCATTTTTTGACCCTCTGCTGAAACTACAAATCCCAAATACACTAACTCCTTCACAAAACTGCACTTCTTCAAATTTATCAACAATTTCTCTTCTCTCAGCTTGTCAAATAACATACGAATATGCATCACATGCTCCTCCAATGTCTTACTAAAGATCAAAATATCATCTAGGTAAACAATGGCAAACTTATCCATAAATTCTTTCAGAACCTCGTTCATGAGCCGCATGAAAGTGTTCGGTGCATTGGTTAGCCCAAAAGGCATGACTAACCACATGTATAATCCTTCCTTTTTCTTGAAGGCAGTCTTTCGTTCATCTCCTTCTCTGATCTGAATTTGATGATATCCAATCTTTAGATCTATCTTTGAGAAATACATATCTGCACTCAAATAGTCCATAATATCATCCATTCATGGCAATGGAAACCTATACTTGATTGTGATCTTGTTTATTACCCTAGAGTCTGTACACATCCTCCACTCTCCATTCTTCTTTGGTGCTAATACCACTGGTACAATAAAGGGACTCAGACTCTCATAGATCAATCATTTCTGTAACAACTCATGTACTTGTCTATTCAACTCCTCACTTTCTACATGTGTCATTCTGTGTGCTGCCTTATTTGGCGAACTCGCTCCTAGAATCAAGTCCATCTAATGAGTGATCTTCCTGACTAGTGGTAATTCATCAGGCACATTATCGGATACAATATCCTAAAACTCATTCAACAAATCTGCAACTTCTACAGGAACATCTTCTACTTTCTCCTTACCAACTTTTGGAATTAAAGAAAAACACACATGCTCATGCCTCATACCATCTAGGAACTTTCTTCCATCAATAAAAGTTATTCTTGCACTACCAAATACCTTTTCTTCTGTGTCATTCAGTGGCTTTAGCTTATGTCGCATTCCATCATTTGCAAGAGAATAGGTATTCACACGGCCATCATGTACAACACATCTATCAAACTTCCATGGTCTACCCAGTAACATATTACATGCATCTATAGATATGATATCACACAGCACCTCATCATGGTATCTGCCAATCTTGAACTTCACGAGGCATTGTTTATTAACCATGACCTTGTGGTCATCCTGTACCCAGGCAATCCGATATGGATGTGGGTGTTTCTGTCTCTTGAGATTCAACTTTGTCACCATCTCTTCTGACACTAAATTGTCAGTGCTTCCACTATCAATAATCACATCACAACACTTACCCTGACACTTGCACCTGGTGTGAAACATGCTTCTCCTTTGTTCAGGTTCATTCTCACCACTCAATAAGACTCTTCTGTTAATCAGTGTTTCTCCTCTTTCAGCATCTTCAGAATGTGACAATCTGGCATCTTCATCTACATGTGCAACTCTGGCCTGGCCTTCATTTATCCTGTCTATTCTTTCTTGGCACTGAGGATATTAAAATTCCCTATGACCTTCTTCTCCACAGTGAAAACATGTTCCATAGAAGCCTCCTTTTCCAGATCCTTGTCCTCTTCGTCTTCCTCTCTGATCTCTATTATTCTGATCTTAGAAATGATTGGAATTGTTTTCTCGCTGATTCTGACTATTACTGGCCTCATCCTTCTTTTTTGGATCTTCATTTTGGCCACCATATGACCATCCACTAGATCTTCCACCACGACCTCTTCCATTTTTCCTGCTCTCAAACTTCTTGTTCAACTTTTCTTCTACTTTCAGGGAAAACTGGTATGCCTCCTTAATACTGTTCATTCAAATTAGATTCAACTCCTCCTGAATGCTTGACCTCAACCCATTAAGGTAACAGGAAACTTTGTCCTTATCAGCTTCTCCATGGCCTGTTCTAATGAGGATTCGATAGAACTCCTCTGTATACTCCTGAACAAATTTTCTTGCTTGCTTCAAACTTTGCATTTTCTTCAGTAGATCAAGCTCATAATCAACAGGAGTGAACTGTCGCTTCAATTTATCCACCATCCGATCCCATCTTGTGATTTTCTCCTTTCCTCTTCTATTTCGCTCCAACTGAATCTCCTGCCACCAGATCTTTGCATGACCCTTCAGTCTGGCCTTCGCAAACTTGACCCGATCAGGATCCTCAATATCTTCATACTCGAAATATTCTTCTTCACATTTGTTGATCCAGTCAATCAACTCCTCTTTGTTAAGATTCCTTGAAAATATAGGAACCTTAATCTTATGTCTTTTCCCAATCTTGGAAATGGCTCGAAAAAGCCTTTCTTCTTCTAGATTCAAAACCTCAACTTCTTCTTGTTCATCATTTCCTTCTTCGTCTTCATCCTCACTTTCGTTTCTAACATTAAGATTCATTCCTCTGTGAATCTCTTATTGCAATGCTCGCACTTGTCTCTGGAGCTCTCTAATCTCAAGTGTCACAATGCTAGCTCTTCTGCCACGTTCCCTTCGTGGAGGCATTTTCATGATGCACGCTGAAACCCTAACCACGGTCCTAGTGAAAAATGTCTCATAGTCAGTGATCTATTTACACACTTAGGAACTTATCGCTCTAATACCACTTGATGAAGGGTGCTCCCCTTAATGCCACTAACACATAACAGAAATAGAGAAGCAACAAAAATTTGCAAGAATAGAAAATGGGCTTCTTATTATCTCCACAAATGTGGAATTACAAACTTCAGAATTACAATATGCAAAGCTACATGGGCATTTCCCTTATAATATTCTGTAGTACAAAGCCTTGAATTATTACCCAGATCTACCCCGAACTGCCCCGAACTGCCCCGAACTGCCTAAGACAACACTACAGGCCTTCTTTATATAGGAAATTTCCATCACCTGAGAAGGTTCTAGAAATTTAGTCCTTAGGGCCTACCAAACTTAGAATTATTTTATTTTTCAATTTAGTACATCAAAGTCGGCTCAAAATAACTTTTGAAACTCGAACAAAATTTTGAAAGAAAATTATTTTCTGCTATTTCAGGTGGCCCAACTTCCAGAGACCATAAGTCATCACCAGTTGACCCGATGGACTATTATACCCCATTTCAGAAAC
Source organism: Thuja plicata (assembly GCA_018584345.1). NCBI lineage: Eukaryota > Viridiplantae > Streptophyta > Pinopsida > Cupressales > Cupressaceae > Thuja > Thuja plicata. The sequence continues at coordinate 7,192,003 of MU223089.1, forward strand.
ACCACGAAGTGCTCTACAACGCTTGAATTAAGAAAGCTTTATTCAGCCTAAGTTTTGACCTCATCCGGGGCCTCTAAAGCCTTCAAAACTAAGCTCGAAGTTTCTGTACCCTATTTTCAATACCAAAAATTTTCAATATCTTCAAAACTAGACCCGATCTAGCCATGAAACTTTACTGGAAGACTGATATGACTGAGATGAACCTCCACATGCAAAATCATAATATTCTGAGATCGTATGACCAACTTACTAAAAATAGCAAGTTTCCATAAATAGCAGCTCTGCACAAGGTAGCCTTTATTGAAAAGCAAACATAAATATTTTTGGGTGATGCAAGATTGCCCTTACACCCACGATGCTCCTGCATCAAAGTATTCAAGAAAAAAATGATAGAGCTAGATGGTAGCATTTCAAAAGAGTTGTTTGATAGATTAGAAGTGAGGAAACAATTATCTCTTGAACATGATGATAATATAAAACATGATGATAATATAAGGGTAAAATCCATAGAGAAAATGTTCCCTATAATATCATGAAAAGAACATGACATAATTATGAAAGAAATTAATTCCCTTTAGAGATCAAAGACAAGAATAATAAAGATTATGGGAAAAAAATATGATGAAGTGATGGAGGAAAAAAATAAGGCTATTGAAAGAGTGTTGATAGATGTTGAACCAGTGAAGTCTAAGTCTCCTAAACCCAAGGCTACTGAGCCCAAAACTATTCAGATTGGAGAATCCTCAAAGTCTGTACAAATATATACTGAACCTTCTAAGGATGAGGACAATAATAGTCAATTATTCAGTACAATAAAGCAACCATATTTCTTTGTAGCATGTGTGCATTTGTCTTTGGACACTTCATAGGATATTGATGACCCTTTTCAAGGGAATGTTGATATTATTCCCGAGGTAGATGGAAAAAATGCACAAAACATAGTAAATATGATAGATCTTAGCACATCGACCGAGGGAGAAATGAAAGAAGTTGTTGACGAAAGAAAGAATGAGGAAGCAGAACAAGGTATACAAAGAGATAAAGAAAAGTATGGTTGAGAGATAGAAAGAATATGACATTAAGATTGAAGCCAAGCAAGAAAAATAAATACCCATCTCTAGCAAGAAGATATCTACTTCTTCAACTCTATTGTTGGAAAGTGAAAATGAGCCTCTAAAATATTCATGGACTTTGCTAAAGATAATATGAAATCTGAACAGAAAATAGAGAAGAAGAAAAAGGTATTGGATAGGGTAGTAGATAGAATCAACAAACTTCTACCCATACATTTCACCTTTTAGGGAAATGATGTAGTAGATAATCTGAAAAAAGTCCTTGATGACTTTGATGTTGACTTCGATTCATTGGGAAAGGTTGCAATAGTTAAAAATGAGAAAGAATACACAACAAAGAAATTAGAAGAGGTATGCAAGTCCATTAAATGGAATTTAAGTATACTGGGTGCCATTATTACTGAAGTTAAGTATTTCATAGATCATGGAAGAAAGTTATAAAACTACTATATAAATCCTTTTAATCACATGAAGATGTTATTTATATGGATATTTTGTTGTCATTAGTTAAGGCAAAGTCATATGAGTCAGAAGATTCAATTGGTGAAAAGAAGAAAAAAAATGAGTCAGTAATGTACATCAAGCAAGATAGTGAAGTCGGTAAATCCAAGACACTACACTGAGAGTCTACAGTCACCAAACACCGAGTGCATATGATGTACACCGAGTTGATAATTACCGAGTACTAAAATAGAAAGTTAACCGGGCAAAGAGAAGTTATTATACTAAGTTACTTAAGTGATTATAACGTGATAAGGATGCATTTAATGAATTGATACAGTATTAATTGTGATTATACAATGCACAAAGATTAGTTTGTTACACAATCAACAATCAAGATAATTCACAGAGAAGATGTGAGAAGTAGATTAAGAGGTTAATCAAAGATTGTTATTTGCAAGAAAAACACCAAGTACCAAGGTAAAAGTGACACAGTCACCGAGCAGAAAAAGATCTAATGGTTAAAATAAAATATCAGTGACCTAATGCCTAAGATTAAGAGGTAATAAATATTATAGTTAAAGGATGATTTATAGAAAAAAAAGAGACGACAGAGAATAAGAGACAAAGTACAGAGAAGACTGATATTGTTAAAGGAGTTATATTGAAGAACAAAGATCAGAGTAGAGAGCACACCAAACTGATATCTAGCTATAGAAGAGAAAATCCAAGTAGTGTTACAATTTGTAATTGAGGTAACACAATATTTCAGAGCACATAGAGTCTGATCAACATTTGTTATTGATGCAATATAGCATACATTGATGAGTTATTAATACTATTGTAGCGAGAGCTAGAAATCCCAATACTGGGTAGATCTTAACCAATATAATATTTGTAAAAACTTTAACAAGGTACATCTCTAAGTGTAGAGATTGTAAAATCCTCTAACCAGGTAGACCTAACAAGTCTTTGTATAATCTTAATCAGGTAAGCTATCAAAATGGCTAAACTTTGTAAGATCTAACCAAGCACCCTTTATACTATAGTTAATGAAGGTTGTGGGTATCATCCCCACTGCATTTTTGTCCTCTAACCAAGGATTTATGCGTAAAAAAAATCATGGAGTTATGAGTTCATTTACTTGAATGTTTTTATTATGTTGTATGAGCATTATATTAGTTTCATTTCAAGTTATTGAGTTCCGTAAACAACAAGTAGCAGTATATGGTTATTGAAATTTTCATTATAGAAGTTTTTGTGGTACTGATTCACCCCTCTCCTCTCAGTCCTAACTTTCCATAGTCATTCCAAATCAGAGCTACTACTCTTGAGTTATAAGGTTTGACCACCTAAGACTTAAAGATCCTAGTCATGGAAATTTTTAGGCAATTCAAAAGAATTGATGGTCTTGAATTTGAGTTGGAAAGTGCAAGAGAGTTAATCATTCATCTAAAGAAGAAACTTGAGAATTCTCTAAGGGTTAGACTAAAAATATATGATGAACTAAAGGTTACACAAGAATAAGTTGATACACTTGAAACATCATCTGTAGGCAGTTTTACTAACGAGTCTGAGACAACTATAAAATAACTACTGGAAAAGATGTTAGAATAGTCCCAAAGGATAACCGAGAGGGTGGGGGGGGGGTGAATCAGTTATCTATAACTTTACTTCTTTTAACTTCAGATTAAAAAAAAGTAAATGCTTAACCAAATAACACAGTACACAACACACAATTTGATTACAGGGAAACCAAATGGTAAAAACCCCAGTGGGAATTAACACCCACAAAGAAGTATAATTTTTTATAGTAATCCCTGTAGAAGATATTTCAACCCTGTTAGGAGTTGTACTTTACAATGCAATAAGTGTTGGAAATAATCAAGACTAACCAAGTTACTGAGAGGGGAGGGGTGAATCAGTAACTCTTAAAACTTTAAGTCATTTCTGCACTTGTATATATTTAACCATTCATTCATCTAATCTACTGCAAGCATGAAAATATAATCATTAATAAAACATAAACACAAAGATTTGGTGACCCAGAAACCTTCCAAATAGAAAGTAAAAATGGGGTGGGGATGGTACCCACAAAACTTTGGTACTGCAGTATAAAGTTGGCCGGTTAAGGCTTACATTGATCACTTCTGATGATCTGCCCTGTTAGAAGCAATTAGGACTGCTAGGTCCACCTTGTTAGAGGATTTACAAACATACAATGAAGTATGCACT
>MU223089.1:7205551-7222873 GCA_018584345.1 Thuja plicata
CCTTCATCACTTCTGGCATCAAACTTACCAACACCATCATCTCTCTTGATGTAGCACTTGCTACCAAAGATTCTAAAATAATTTATTGTAGGTACATTACCAAACCAAAGTTCATAGGGTGTCTTATCTGTGCCTGGTTTCAATTGTGTTCTATTGATAGTATACACTGTTGCATTCACTGCATCTCTCTAGTAGGTGTGTGCAACTTTTCCTTCAATCATCATAGTGCATGTTGTATCAAGTATGATCTTGTTCTTCCTTTCTGCTATCCCATTCTACTGAGGGGTTCTAGGTGCACTCAATTGTCTTTTAATTCCACGTTCTTCACAATATTCATAAAACTGATCAGAGGTGAACTCTCCTCTATCAGATCTCAGACATTTCAATTTCAATCTAGATTCATTCTCAACTTTAGCTTTGAATATTTTAAATTTCTCAAAGGCTTCAGACTTCTCCTTTAAGAACACAACCCACATCATCCTAGAATAATCATCAACAAAAAAAATTAAATACCTTTATCTGTAGTAAGATATTGTTTGGGTAGGACCACATAAGTCTGTATGCACTAGGTCCAATTTGTTTTTGACTGAGTTCTACTTGCTTCTGAATGAACTTCTTACATTCTTTCCCATAACACATTCCCTGCATATTGTATCAACTGGTCTTGCAATACTTGGTAGGTATCTAATTGCCTTGACATTACTAATCTTTATTATATTATCAAAATTGATATGGCATAGTCTCTTGTGCCATAACCAACTGTCATCAACCTTTGCAACAAAACAACTTACATCAGAATTGAGCTGAAAAACATTGCCTTTTGTTTTAGAGCCTGATGCAATCATGTCTCCATCCTTATTGTTAATGATGCACTTTTTCTCTTTGAACTCTAGATGATAACCTTTGTCAAGTAGCTGTCCAACACTCAGCAAGTTATGATGTAATCCATCAACATATAAGACATCATCTGTCTTGTTCTTCCCATCCAAAGTGATAGAACCTCTGCCTATGATAGGTTTAGGAGTGTTATCTCCAAATCTAACCATACCACCTTTGTATTTTTCAAGCTAAACAAATCTGTCTTTGTCACCTGTCATATGATGGGAGCATCCACTATCAATGATCCAATCAGTTCTAATGTCTGCTTTGGAAATTAAGGCTAACTCTTGTTCTTCCTTATCATCTACAATGTCCATTTCCTCAAGCATCTTTTCAATGTCACTAAGGGAAAATAATCCAATTTCATCTTCTCCTAAATCATCATCAGTTACACCTTCTTCAGCATGATAACATTCCTTCCTATACTTGGGTTTGTAATCAGATCTAAACTTCTTGACTCTTGTGGGACACTTAGATGCAAAGTGACCAATCTTGTTACATGAAAAGAATTTGAATGGAAGTTATCCTTCATATTTTCCTTTTCCTTTCTTTTCTCTTTTAGAAATCATAGCAATGATTTCTTCTAGTTCTTCATCAACTTCTTCTTTCTCATTATGACTGGGGATGTGTAAGGATTTCTTACTATGGACTGAGGCTTTGAAGGCTGTTTCACTTTTAGGTTCATTCTTTAATCTTGATATCTCAAATGCAGAGATTTTGCTGATCAAGGTCTCTCTCTTGAAGTCTTGTGAGAATTGCATGGTTTCCTCTAGAATACTGATATTTTTTTCATAGTTTAATGTCAAAGTGATAAGCAACTTGTCCATTATATCTTCTTCTGATATTTCTCCACCATTGTTCCTGATTCTAGAGACTGCTTCATTAATCCTTTGATTGTAAGCTCTAATGTTCTCTTCAGGTAACATCTCAAGACTGCTGTATTTATTTTTCCAAGTCTTCCTACGTGCATTGTTTTCTTGAATATCTCCATCAAACATATCTTCTAAGTACTTCCATATGGTGTATGCTTTGTCAATTTTCTTGATCTCAGAAAATTCACTGTCGGATAAGGCGCTGATTATGGCTTCTTTAGCAATAGCATTATTTGTAAATATATCCTTTTGTCTGTTAGTAGCATCATCCTTTGCAAGGTCTTTTAGAGATGGAATTACAACTTCTTGTTTAGTAATTTCAAAGATCTCAAAGCCAACATACTGTAGATGTGTTATCATTTTGTTTTTCCAATCCAGATAATTTTCTCCATCAAACTTGGGGCTTTCTTTTCTGAAGTAAGACATCTGATCTACCTTAAGATGTTAGGCTTCTTCTCCAAGGCACTTGGATCTGATACCAATTGTTAGAATAGTCCCAAAGGATAACTAAGAGGGGGGGGGGGGGGGGAATCAGNAAAGGATAACTAAGAGGGGGGGGGGGGGGTGAATCAGTTATCTATAACTTTACTTCTTTTCACTTCAGATTACAACAAAGTAAATTTTTAACCAAATAACACAGTACACAACACACAATTTGATTACGAGGAAACCAAATGGTAAAAACCCCAGTGAGAATTAACACTCACAAAGAAATATACTTGTTTATAGTAATCCCTGTTAGAAGATATTTCAACCCTATTAGGAGTTGTACTTTACAATGCAATAAGTATAGTGACCTTGTTAAGGGTTAGACCCTGTTAGGAGTCTTTTATAAATAACCCTGTTAGGGGTGGTGGACTCACTATCCAAAAGCTCACTTCTTGATGGTGAAGGCTACAACCTTCTGTATAATAGATATGCACTATATCTGATGATGAACTATAGAGTAGACCTACTATCTTGATCAATTCTATTGTATTGCAATCTTTCACTTCTTCTTCACATATACTCTTGATGAATGAACCAACTCTGATAATCTGCTTTGTACATCTTTCTTCACATTTTGTATCATTCACACTCAACGTGTTACATATGACTTACTATAAGTATCTTCCATAAAGTAGACAACTCTCCATAACATCCTTGTTGGCTCTACTAAGAACGCAAGCACAATTACAACTGTGCAAGTATAAACTGAATAGACTCGACGCTTCACTAAGTCGGCCTCACCAAATTAAATCTAACTTTATCATCTTCTTGAAACATGTTTGGTGTCTTTATATTAATATCATCAACTCATAACTAATCATGAATATACACACACATATACAAAAGATAGGCACAACTCAAGAAACATGTTACATACATCAGCTCTGAACAAATGCTCTTCCAGAACTGTAACTGCCAATAACATAATTACACAACTTCACTAAAAAATCATATATGGATCTGTGTGTATGAAAATAACATCATAAACATGTCAACAACATGTATCTAACCATACAATTCTTCATATCATAATTTTGATAAGTACATACAAATTTACTACTGTGTATTATATGTTGTCATCAATGACAAACATACAATCAATCAACTACACAAAATCAAATCTCCAACAAAAGATTGATACACTTACTGAGAAGTTGGACCTAATGAAAATACATCTTGAAACCAACATGATAAGAATGACTAAATTGATTGAAGGAAAAAGAATTGCTAAACATGAAAATAAAATGGCAGAAGATGATAAAAGACAAGTTGAAATCAAGCTATTAGAAAAAGATAATGAGATCATGAGAATGACACAAGTTCACTATGACATGACCGATCAAATTCTGAGTGCATATCAAGATAACACCAGAAAAGAATTTGAGAATCAAGCATTGAAAGATGAAATTGAAAGAATGGATCAAAGACCAAAAGATGAGAAAGATGCAAATGCAATACTGAAAATAAATGAAGAAGAACAAAAATGTCTAGATCAACAATTCAAGAATTAGAAACAAAGGAATGACAAATCAGGAATTGGACCAAAGAGGAAAACACCACTAAGAAAGGACAATCATCAAAAGCATAGAGAGAGGAAAGTACTTCACCCCCACTGAAACAAAAGAGGCCAAGTTGCAATTATTGTGGGAAGTGTGGACATACTGCTAATGTCTGTAGGAGTAGGAAAGGTAAATTACTGAGTACACCTAAGTTTGATGGTTATTGTTTTAGATGCAATAGGTATGGAAATCAAGCATTTGAATTCAGAACTAATCTTGCTAACAGTACAAGGAAACCTAAGTTTGATGTTTACTGTAAAAATTATAATAAGTTTGGACACAAAGTTGAAGAGTGCATAATAAAGAAAAGAAATGACAATTAGAAGCCTAACTGCGAGAATGCTAAAACCAATCGAGCAGGCATTTCTATAACATGGGACTATAATACAAGAATTTCATGTTTATCCTATGGAAGGTATGGACACATTGCTACAAATTGCATGTTGATGCATGGAAGGAACAATAGAAGAGCATAGAGAAACCCTAGCATGGCATGTTTTCATTGTCCTAAGGTAGGACACCTTGCAAGGAATTGTAGATACTAAGGTGATGCACTGGCCGAAGATGAACCTGAAGTAAAATCCCCTACTAGTGTTGAGGAAATAAAATAACAAATGAACAAACTATGGATGAAAAATACTCAGGATGAAGGGACATCATCCGAAAGCATAGAATGCACCATCTCTGCTAGGTTGGTTGGACCGAGCTCCACCGAGTCGGTAAGAGGTATGTAGGAACTGCATGCTTATGATAAATCCTACTTCAGTTCCTAGAATTAGAGTTGAGATCCATATCAACATAGTAAGATGCAATTGGATAAGTTGTATAAGTTTTGGATGAATATTATTATATATAGTTATTTTTTTTAACTCGGTTGAGCAAAGTAACTATGTAGTCGATATAAAGATAAAAAGGGACTTGACAAGAACATTTAATGCACATTAATAGAGCCACTAGAAAGCCTAATCATGGAAAAGTATAAATAGGTTATTTTGAAAATTATTTGAACCTAACGTTCTCAGAAGAACATTGAGCATATTTGCAGAGCATCTATCCTGAGTGAATTCAAGCAATTGCGAGGTATTTCTGAATATTTGCAAGAGTATTGAGAAACATTTGAGACATTTACTTTATTTTGAGTTGAGTTTGCAAAGTTGTGTTTTATCGAAGTGCCCTAGTTTTTTTATTCAAAGTATTTGAGGTTATTCATGGCACCAAAGTTAGACACCTACAGTTGAGAAGGAAGTAGAACCAGTGAATCTAAAATAAAAATTACCCCCAACTAAAGCTACCGAAATAGATATGATGGGAGCCCTATCTTCAATACCGCCAAGATATATATTAATTGAATATGTCTACACATTTATACATTGTAATATTGAAGATTTGTGCAAAGTGGAGATAAATACATAATTCAACAAGTCCTGCGAGAATGGGAAAGTGAAGGATGAGCATATTCACCTAGAAGAAAAAGGTTTGACATATGCTATTCACTTATCAAGAGTTTTTATGATAGAATGGATAAGAATGGTACTTAGTTGAGTACATGACCACTTTATCTGGTTGGATGAACCTGTCAAGATTACTAAGGACATATTGCATATCATTACTAGATTCCCCAATGGAGACAAGCCCAAGGCCACTAAGAAAATTGACAAGGGTAAGCTCACCAAGCTCACTAAAGCACAATGGGATGGTAGAGGGATGAGGATATCCATAGTGATAGACCTTGAGTTATGGTATGCTTGTAATATCTTATCATATCAAGTGTTCCAATCGTCTCGAGTGGACATTGTACCATGTGGACAAATGTATTTGGAATACAAGCTAGTAAAGAAAGGACTTAAATTGGATGTATGTGAAATCTTGCTGAAGTAATTAGAAGATAATATGAACACAATAAAAAAAGCAAAGACTAACAGACTGAATTTTGGTTCATTATTGGTATGTGTTTTCTTCTATTTTCAAAATTCATTTCCCTCCATTGGAGATGTAGTTTGGATCCTTAGAAGACCCATTATTTATCAAATAAATGAGTATATACATAGTTTAGGAGATAATTTTGATGTAATCATGTGTGAATACTTTATGAATTTCCAAGAAAGAATGCACAAGAGGTATAGGATAACACCTCAACTGGTTGCAAAGTATCAAGATAATATATGTTTTGATCTTGACACTGACACTTGTATTATCAAGGATGTTGATCCTAGAACTGAATGGATACAACCAACATGATATAAACTAGATATTGATATTAGATCACAACAGATTGAAGCATACTTGCTAAACTCATTGATCCCAAAGCTACGAGGTATGACAGTTATGAAGAAGTGAAAGTAAGGAATAAGCAAAACATTGTGATACCTAAAGTAGTCAATAAGATAGGAAAAATGATTGATAATCTATCCAAGAGATTAACAGTGGATGAGACAAGTGCTAAAGACAAAAATGATGAGAAAGCTATTGTTGTTGCTGACAAACAAATTGCACTTGTAACATCATCGGGCATGAGAGGCACTAGAAGAAACACCAATTCTTCAGTGAAACCAAAAGAAAAGGTAGTTGTAGAGATAGCTCAGCCGAAAGGTAAACCATACCTAATAACTCGAGGAGGAAAATTAGATATACATTCACGGAGGAAGCTAATACTTGAGAATGAGAGTGAAAATGAATCAGATAAGGAAGCTAAGTCAACACCTGTAGTAGATTTTTCAAGAGTTCCATGAAGTTTAGATAATTTTCTAGAAGAGTTAAAGAATACAGGAAGACTTGGAGCTTTTAGGAAAGAAAAATAAGAGAAAAGGAATGATGAAGATAAGAAAACAATTGAAGAAGCTATGGTGGTAATACTAATGAGATACATATTGACCCCAATAGAGCTAGAAAATAAGATAATAGAAGAATTGTATAATAAGATTGATGCAAGATATAAATATGCACTTAATCCTAAAAGAGAAATGTGAGAGACGTCACTTATACATACTGTTCCTGACCTAGCACCATTAGATATTAGTGAAGCACTACAAAAATATGCAAGAAGATATATAGTCAAGGGAAGAGCCCTAAGAATCATGAATGGAGATATACTATCTTTGGATAGGAAAACTAATGCAAAATAGAGAGATATATATTTGATATATCTACTACTGAGCAACCTAATGCAACAAATAATCAAAGTGAAATCATCACTGATCAAGTAAAGGAAAGCACATGCCAAATAGATCCAATTGATCTTACCATTGATAATGCAGAAGTAATCATTGAAGATGCATCTGAGGATATTGATCATGCAAAGGAGTTTTCAAAGGATGAAGATGTAATGGGACTTCAAGTACCAGCCATAAAGTATATGGATATAGATGTTGCACCATTGCAGAGTAATGATCCTGTATTGGTACAAGTACAAAGTTATTCTGGTATGCATATTGGTACCACTAAAGTTACATAAGTTATGGAAACCAAGCCACCAGTTGACACTGGAAATGTAAATGATGATAAGCCAGAGGCTACCAAGAATGAACATAAGAAGGATACCAAGTTGGAAGCTCCAACCAAAACTGAAGGACAGAAGTTGAACACACCAATGACCGACACATAAAATGTTCAAAATGATCCAAATCCACAAGATACAGAAAAAGAAATGCCGTAGGAATCAAATAAAAAAGGCAAGGATGTAGAGAAAGAGGAAACAAAATAACAAGAGGAAGTGAAAGAAGAGGATAGCATAGACGGTCACCATACCGAGTCACCAGATGCAACAATGGCATCATATTCTAAATGCTCTACTGAAGAGAGAAAATTGAGTGAGAAGAAGAAGAGTAAGAAAAGGAAGAAAATCATTGATATGAATGAGCCTACCATAATACCAATAGGAGACCCTAACAAAATGAAGCCTAAGGAATTGACAATCTATGCCAAGTTAGTTTCAAGAAAAGAATAGGAAAAGTTATTGGAGAATAAGAAAAAGGTAGATATACTAGAAGATTTCAAAGAAGTTTTCCAGGAGATTATTCCAGAAGTTACCATTGATGAGTCTGAGCCACTACTAGACCAAGTTGGAAGTCTAGTCCAAAAAATCAAAGGACTAAACAAGGACATGAGAAAATACATGTTGAAGATTCATCAGGCATCAGTGGAGAAGAAATTGATGGAGGACCTACTGCAAAACATTGCTATAGAAAAGGTAACTCTTTTTGAGTTATGTTCCAAAATTAAAGAACAATTACAATCCACCATTTCATTGTTTCAGAAAGTTTGTATTCTCTCGAACTATACTGAGGACATTAATAAGAAGGAGGCAGATACTAAGAAAGAGATGGCTGAGCAGCTTGCAAAGCTAACTACCAAGCCTGGATAATTCCAGACATATTAATCAAAGATACAAGAACTCATGGGAGTTCAACTCTCTTTGAGATATGAGGAAGATAAGTTGAGATTAGAGTTGCTTGAGTTCCAAGAACTAATTATTTTCCATATGCAATCAATGTAGACACATCTGAAGAAAGGAAAAGAACTAGCATGTTTTCTAGATCTTAGCACCCTGGATACTATATTTGATCTATGGACAGATATAAATGAACACATTGTGATACTACAAAATCTTTGAGATAGTTGGGAGACTATACTAGCCAGATTACAACAGACTTGTATAAACACATTTTTGATATTTAAGTTTTACCTTTGAAATTTTTTGTCAAAAAAGGGAAATAGATAGACTTCTAAAAATACAAAAAAGAAAATAGAGTCAATACAAAATAAAAAAAAGTATATATGTGAAAAAAGAAAAGGAGGAGAAGAGCTGTACATATTTTGTATAGAGAGTAACATCCAAGGAGGAGTTACTAAGTTTTGATGACTTTGAAATTTTTTTCAAAATGCTCAACTAATGTTAAAGGGGGAGATTGTTATCTCTATGGATATTTTGTTGTCATTAGTTAAGGCAAATTCATATGAGTCAGAAGATTCAATTGGTGAAAAGGAGAAAATAAAATATATGAGCACTCAGTAATGTACACTAAGAAAGGAAGTGAAGTTGGTAAAGCCTAGACACTACATTGAGCGCTTACAGTCATTGAACACCAAGCCCATATGAAGTACATCGAGTTGACAGTTACCGAGTACTAAAAGAGCAAGTTAACCTAACAAAGAGAAGTTACTCTACCGAGGTACTTAAGTGATTATAATGCAATAAGGACACATTTAATGAATTGATACAATATTAATTGTGATTCTACAATGCACAAAGATCAGTTTGTTACATGATCAAAAATCAAGATAATTCAAAGAGAAGATCTGAGAAGTAGATTAATCGGTTGATCAAAGATTGTTATTTCCAAGAAAAACACCAAATACCGAGGTAAAAGTGACATAGTCACCAAGCGGAAAAGAAGATGTAACGGTTAAAATAAATTATCAGCGATCTAACACATAAGATTAAGAGGCAATAAATATTATACTTAAAGGATGATTTATAGAACAAAAAAGAGATGATAGAGAAAAAGAGACAGAGTACAGAGAAGGCTGATATTGTTAAAGGAGTTATATTGAAGAACAAATATCAGAGCAAAGAGCACACCAAGCTGATATCTAGCTAAAATAGAGAAAATCCTAGAAGTGTTACGGTTTGTAATTGAGGAAACACAATATTTCAGAGCACATAGAGTCTGATAAGCATTTGATATTGATGCAATATGGCAGATTGATAAGTTGTTAATACTATTGTATTGAGAGCTAGAAATCCCAATACTGGGTAGATCTTAACCGATCTAATATTTGTAAAATCTTTGGTAGGATACATCTCTAAGTGTAGAGATTGTAAAATCCTCTAACCAGGTAGACCTAACAAGTCTTTGTATACTCTTAACCAGGTAAGCTATCAAAATGGCTAAACTTTGTAAGCTCTAACCGAGAAACCTTTATACTGTAGTTAGTGAAGGTTATGTGGTGCAGGGGCACCTCAACTTTGAAGATTATTTATTTAAATCATTTAAAATTTCATGGGAAGATGTGAAGAAATGGTTTATTTATTATTTTCATTGTAAGGTATTCAAAAATGGCTCATGTGACATTTGTAATTGAAAGACTGAATAGGAATATGAAAAGTCATAGAGTAGATGAACGGTTTGTAACCATCAAGAGTTGCCTTTAAATAGACATAATTGGAATAAAAAAACATAGAAGAGGGAGTCGAGATAGAGAGAAATTATGGTGAGATAGAGAGAGATTATGGTTTGATAGTGAAAAAGAGCTGAAAGGAATCAGGCTCTCTGGCATCTAGCCAGAGAGCCATCGATATTATGTATTCTTTTGACTATTATGAAATGAAGTGTTATGGAGTTGATCATTCATTTTTTAAATTTCATCAAGTCATTTTCTTAATATTTCTCCCGTAGATCAGTTTTGGTAGAGTTCCTTATTAAATGATTACTATATGTTCTATGTTTCGGGTTTTAGTTGAAGGGATTCAATAGTTTATCGATTTGGGTTTTGTGTTTTCGTGCAAGAAATGTAAATTCTCTATTGTTTATGTATCAATTTTTTTGAACAATCTTGATTGGATGGGGAAATAGTTTCATTAGGCGAAGGATTGATTGTAAAAGTTGGGTGTTAATTTTTGGATGGTTTCTAATTTAAAACGGTTTCCAAAGAACCATTACATGAATATTAGGTTGGTTTTGAACCATGATATTGCAAGTTACTAAGTTTTTTTATGTCGCGTGGAGTCGAGAGACAATGCCCCCATGGTCTTCTTGGAAAGGGACTGAGAAATATGTATGTGTAGAAGGAATTAGATTCAAAACGTCTGCATGTTATTAAAGATCACTCATAAGGTGACGAGTGAAGGTTATTATATTTTGATCTTGGTTTTCTTGAAGTGAGAGAAAAGGTGGCAGTGTGTTATCATATTCAAGTTGTGACCCACATGGTAATGGAGTTCAATCTTGGTCCGTGGAAGACTCACAGGGTATAATAAAAAAAGAAGGTAAAATGTCCATTGGTGAGTTGATTGAAATTGTGGAGAGTATTATTCAGTTGATACTGTTATTTCAAGTTGATATATTGAATGGTGATTTTTTATTCAATGATGATTATGGATTCTAATGTCAAGTTGATGTTACTATCTAATTATTGAAAAGATATGAGTCTCTAAATCAATGTTTTTAAAGAAAGATAACAAAGTATATAGATCTGAAGCAATGCTATGATTCCCTCTGCATTAGATTGGTATTAGAGCTTAGAAGATTCTGAGTGTGGAGATGGAAGACATTCTACACGAGGCAGTGGTTGTGCTTGTTTTGGATTCTTCTTATGCAGTTTGTGGTTGCAGATTTGGTGCCAGTTCATTTTGCTATAGTGGGTGGACAAGAAGGTCTACCAAAGGCCATATGAGATGGTCTTGTGTGTCGCAATTAGACTAGGGAGAGAGGCATGAGGGACTCCCAGGTGAGGGACATCGGTTGTGATGCAACATGGATGAGTGGACTGTAGAATAGCACCATTGATGCTGCAATATAAACTCTATTGATGGGACTCATTTGACAGCGAAAGAGAAAGTAGCAGAGGCATCGATCCAGTGATGATAAAGAGGCAAATATTTTTGCAGCCTCAAAGAATTTCCATGGGACATGGAAAATTTGAAAGCTTGAGAGTATGGTGTAGGGGAACCTTGACTTTGAAGATTATTTTTTTAAATCATTTAAAATTTCATGGGAAGATGTCAAGAAATGGTTTATTTATTATTTTCATTGTAATGTATTCAAAAATGGCTCATATGAAATTTGTAATTGAAAGACCGAATAGGAATATGAACGGTCATAGAGTAGATGAACGGTCTATAACCATCAAGATTTGCCTTTAAATAGACATAATTGTAATCGAACATCATAGAAGAGGCAGTCGAGATAGAGAGAAATCACAGTTGGATAGTGAAAAAGAGCTTGAAGGAATCGGGCTCTCTGGCGTCTAGCTAGAGAGCCATTGATATTATGTATTCTTTTGACTGTTATGAAATGTATTGTTATGGAGTTGATCATTGAGTTTTTAAATTTCATCAAGTCATTTTTCTTAAGATTTCCCATGCAGATCAGTTTTGGTAGAGTTCCTTATTAGCTAATTACTATATGTTCTATGTTTCAGGTTTTAGTTGAAGGGATTCAATAGTTTATCGATTTGGTTTTTGTGTTGTCATGCAAGAAATGTAAATGCTCTATTTTGTTATGTATCATTTTTTTTGAATAGTCCCGATTGGATGGGGAAACGGTTTCATTAGGCGGAGGATTGATTGTAAAAGTCGGGTGTTAATTCTTGGATGGTTTCTAATTTAAAATGGTTTCCAAAGAACCGTTACATGAATATTAGGTTGGTTTTGAACCATGATATTGTAGGTTTCTAAGTTTATTTATGCTACATGGAGCTGAGAGACAATGCCCCCGTGGTCATCTTGGAAAGGGACTGAGAAATATCTGTGTAGAAGGAATTAGATTCAAAATGGCCGCATATTATTAAAGATCACTCCTAAGGTGATGGGTGAAGGTTATTATATTTTTATCCTAGTTTTATTGAAGCGAGAGAAAAGGTAGCAGTGTATTATCATATTCAAATTGTGACCCGCATGGTAATGGAATTTAGTCTCAGTCCATGGAAGCATCACAGGGTATAATAAACAATGAAGGTAAAATGTCCATTGGTGAGTTGATTGAAATCTTGGAGAGTATTATTCAGTCGATACTATTATCTCAAGTTGATATATTGAATGGTGAGTTTTTATTCAATGATGATTATGGAGTCTAATGTCAAGTTGATGTTACTATCAGATTATCAAAAAGATATGAGTCTCTAAATAGATGTTTGTAAACAAAGATAACAAAGTATGTAGATTTGAAGCAGTGCTACGATTCCCTCTGCATCAGATTGGTATCAGATCTCAGAAGATTATGAGCATTTAGATGGAAGATGATCTACACTAGGCAGTGGTTGTGGTTGTTTTGGATTCTTGTTATGTAGTTTGTAGTTGCAGATTTGGTGCCAGTTCCTTTTGATGCAGTGGGTGAACAGGAAGGTCTACCAAAGGCCATAGGAGATGGTCTTGTGTGTCACCAATAGACTGGGGAGAGAGGCATGAGGGACTCCCAAGTGAGGGACAATAGTTGTGATGTAGCATGGATGAGTGGATTGTAGAATAGCACCATTGAGGCCACAATATAAACTCCATTGATGTGATTCATTTGATAGTGAAAGAGAAAGTAGTGGAGGCATCGATCCAGTCATGATAATGAGGTGAAGATTTTTGCAGTCTCACCAAGGATTTCCATGGGGCATGGAAAATTTTAAAGCTCAGGAGTATGGTGCAGGGGCACCTCAAATTTAAAGATTATTTGCTTAAATTATTTTAAATTTCATGGGAAGATGTCAAGAAATGGTATGTTTATTATTTTCATTGTAATATATTCAAAAATGGCTCATATGACATTTGTAATCAAAAGATTGAATAGGAATATGAACGGTCATAGAATAGATGAATGGTTTGTAACCATCAAGATTTGCCTTTAAATAGACATAATTGTAATCAAACAACATAGAATAGGGAGTCGAGATAGAGAGAAATTACGGTTGGATAGTGAAAAAGAGATGAAAGGAATTAGGCTCTCTGGCATCTAGCTAGAGAGCCATTGATTTTATGTATTCTTTGGACTGTTATGAAATGTATTGTTATGGAGTCAATCATTGAGTTTTTAAATTTCATCACTTGTCATTTTTCTTAAGATTTCTCCTGCAGATCAGTTTTGGTAGAGTTCCTTATTAACTAATTACTATATGCTCTATGTTTTGGGTTTTAGTTGAAGGGATTCAATAGTTTATTGATTTGGGTTTTGTGTTGTCGTGCAAGAAATCTAAATGCTCTATTTTGTTATGTATCAATTTTTTTGAACAGTCCTGATTGGATGGGGAAACAGTTTCATTAGGCAGAGGATTGATTGTAAAATCCAAGTGTTAATTCTTGGATGGTTTCTAATTTAAAATAGTTTCCAAAGAACCGTTACATGAATATTAGGTTGGTTTCAAACCATGATATTGCAGGTTGTTGAGTTTGTTTATCCCGCATGGAGCCAAGAGAAAATGCCCCCATGGTTTTCTTGGAAAGGGATTGAGAAATATCTGTGTAGAAGGAATTAGATTCAAAATGACCGCATGTTATTGAAGATCACTCCTAAGGCAATGGGTGAAGGTTATTATATTTTGATCCTAATTTTATTGAAGTGAGATAAAAGGTGGCAGTGTGTTATCATATTCAAGTTGTGACCCGCATGGTAATGGAGTTTAGTCTCAGTCCGTGGAAGACTCACAGGGTATAATAAACAACAAAGGTAAAATGTCCATTGGTGAGTTGACTAAAATCTTGGAGATTATTATTCAGTCGATACTATTATCTCGAGTTGATATATTGAATGGTGAGTTTTCAATGATGATTATGGAGTCTAATGTCAAGTTGATGTTACTATCAGATTATCAAAAAGATATGAGTCTCTAAATCAATGTTTGCAAAGAAAGATAACAAAGTATGCAAATTTGAAGCAATGCTACGATGCCCTCTGCATCATTGTGGGTATCATCCCCACAATAGTTTTGTTCTCTAACCAAGGATTTCTCCATAAAAAAAATTATGGAGTTATGAGTTGATTTACTTGAATGTTTTTGTTATGTTGTATGAGCATTATATTAGTTTCATTTCAAGTTATTGAATTCAGTAAACAACAAGTAGCAGTATATGTTTGTCGACAATTTTCATTATAATATTTTTTGTAGTACTGATTCACCCCTCCCCTCTCAGTACCGACTTTCCAAAATCATTCCAATAGAAAAACATTGAAGACATAATTCAAAATGATGAAAAGACACTAGATGAATTAGTAAAGAATTGTGCGTCCTCAAAATAAGTTATATAATTATATAAGGAAGTTTCCAAAATGTAGGACAAAATTAGTGTGCTTGAAGTTGAAAAAGGAAAAGTGTTAGGGAGATTGGAGTATTGAGGAGTCCAATCACTCCAAAACTATCAATTTTGGAAAAAACACCTTGGGTATATGGAGACAAAAAAGAAGTCTCTTGATGGAGCCATGCCTACAGAAGAGAAGGATGCTAAGATTTCATCCCTTTCCTTGAATGGCTTAATACATGCTGGTCAGACCTTGGAGAAAACATGGGAAGCAGAGGCAAAGATATTGGAAACCTCTTTCCAAGATATACTTCATATGGTATGTTTTTTTGTGAGCAATTCTAAATTTTTGATGTGTACATTTCTGAGTATACCTTTGGCATTGATGTGAAAGGGGGAATAATAAGTGTGAAAAATGTATAGAGGAATAATTAGACATGTAAAAATAGTAGTTTTATATTCAACACTTAGTCATTTTTCACTAAGTATTTCCATAAATGCCAAAGGGGGAGATTGTTGGAAAGTGGCCTAATAAGTATAGCTTATATGTTATCAATTATGGCAACACTACTTATTGGAATGGTCTCTTGGAACATATGACAGTTTTGGTTATTTAGTTTTGGAAAAAATGACTAAGTCTAGGAAGCAATTGACAGTATACAGTTGCACTGTTTTAACTGGTGAGCACTGTATGTGATGATTTACATTATGCAAGATTAGATGGATGTATTATATCTATAGTTAAGGTTTCTTATTGTGTGTGTGAATTGTTACCCAAAATAACAAGATACACAAGAACAAATACAAATAGGAAAAGATTGTAATTTTAGCCCGGTCCAATTAACATTATCCTTTAGGTATTGTTGATTAACATTTCATCATTGCATTCATTGTCAAATATTATCATTGTACTCTAAGTATTGATCACATTTTAGAATTTTAAACTTATAACTGATCAATTACATTGTGTATTCAAACTGAATGTAATATACAAGTGTCTTTACATATTTCACATTTCATGTCAATCACAAGAGTACATTTTCAAAAATAGAAAACATGATATAAGTATGGAGTAGGGGTCCCATGCATTGCCTTGTTGTGTGTTGGTTGTCAACTGGTTGTTTGTCAAGTCCTAGGTCTCCAAGTCTAGGTCTTCATCTTCATTAAGTCTTTAGGGTTTTACCTGCATCATGAGAGAGAAAATGGTGTTAGATCTAGTTGGATCTAAGTAATGCATAAAACACAAACAACATACAATAAATTCTTCTAATGCTGCATATCAATCTGATAAATTCAATGTAACAAGGAAATGTGCATCCACACTAAGTGAAAGATAGTATTAAAGGGACTTGTTCTAAACATGAAACCTTTTACTATTAATAATCATTCTGATGTATGTTGTTTTGTGAAACCAGCTATCTGAATAGAAGGGACTTAGTAATCCTATCTGAGAAACCTTTTTTCAGTATTAGGTCAACATGTTAGTTTAACAAAAACAAAAAAATCACCCAATATTCATAAATGAGTGCCATCTTAGATAACACTCACCCACAAACATTAATTGGTTTGTTTTATTGGCTAACCTAACAAATTGATTGGTGATATGTGTGCAATAGATGAAAAAGTAATTAAGGTACAGATCACAAGAGAAATGCAGAGGAGAAGATACAGATGCATAAAAGAGTCAATAATGCTACAAGAGACACATGAGCAATGAAGGGTTTTTAAGAAATATGCAGAAATAGAAGAGAAGGTGTTCACTATCATCATGCAAGGAAAAATAAGAGTAATGTTGTTATAGTAAGTATGCAAGTGAAGAAAAGGCATATGAATTGAACTCATTTGAAAAACAATATTGGAAAATGATGCCTAGTGATCAACCATTTTACATTACTTGCATATATGAAGTGTTACTGTCTATACCTACAAAATAATAGGATTCGCAAAAAAATGGGGATATATAACATAATTGACAAATTGCATGTGGGCTGCAAATAAAATAACAGTGAGAAAGAATTGCAATAATAGTATGTTCATCTACTTTCATGGAGTGAGCCTTTACAGAAAATAACTACATTATGAGCAAGAAAAACATGGTGTATTCATCAGCTAAAAAACTCAAATAATGCTATGGTAATTAATGACTTCAAGAGAGTATAGTATACATGCCATTAATGCAAGTTTCGAGTGATGATTTTATGAAGGGAATTTAGAAAAATACTGTTAGAATGATTTAGAATAACTGAGAGGGGAGGGGTGAATCCGTTATCCTCAGGTCTAGATGTAGAAAATAAAACTTTTCTGTATTTTAGATCTACTCGGCAATAGTAGCATATGTCAACAACTTTAATCATGCAGTTTACTGTCTAATGAAATTAATTGTAGAAACATAATAGTAAAACAAACCATAAGCATTCACACAAGTTGACACAAGTATTTAACATGGAAACCCAATATGGGAAAACCACCAGTAACATGCTACCAAGTTTTCACTCTTCTGAAGTGAGCTCTGTGAGGAGCCAACCCTATTAAAGGTTACAATAACACACTGTTAGGTGTGACCTGGTTAAAGGATTTAATCACCCTG
>MU223089.1:7229044-7256721 GCA_018584345.1 Thuja plicata
TTAAAGGATTTAATCACCCTGTCAGGAGTGGCCTTGTTAGAGGACTTAGAACATTCCACCTGAATGTCACCTTGTTAGAGGATTTATACAAATGACTGTTAGGTCAACCTTGTTAAAGGATTTAACTCATATAATGGTTAGAAAGTAATCAATAGTTTTGATCTAATACATACAACTTACTTTGCAAATTCAGATCCAATTACAGCTCTGATGTTAACTTACTGGATAACCTGCATTGTCATTTCAACTTTCTGATCTACTTGGAAATCTATCAAGCAATCACACATGCAACTCTCTACTTCTATATTCAGCCTTCTCTGCTAGATCATGCCAAACAGTAAATCAAATATGCAATCCTCTTGCATACACACATGTACTACATATTCAGAAACACACTTCAACACACTCAATGAATAACCCCTTGAGGTTATCATATACATGTCTATCTAGGTCAGATAAATCTTTTGCCACTTAAACAAGATCCTAGATCTTAGGTTAGGTCAGATCCAATAGATCATTCCATCATTTACATTACATTTACTTCTCCAAAGTAGTCTCTAATTAAATCTTGAAACCATGCATTAATTATAGTTACCCATACATTAAATGATGTGGATAAATCTTTAATTAACATTACATATCCCAATAAAATTAACTAAGTCGGCCAGAGATCTCAAATCTCATCATTAATTCATTTACTGTAAGTTAGCCAACATCACTGTTTCCACTTGACAATTTCACTGGTTCTCGGCATTAAACAACTTTTATCATCACAAACAACTTTTATCGGCACACGCAACTTTGCTTGGCACAAGCAACTTTGCTCGGCACAAGCCAAACTTTCCTTGGCACAAAATAGCCAGAAAAACTGTCTTTGAAAGATAAACAACTAATTACTTTTCAAGAGTGCCAACTGATCAAGTACCCTTTTATTTTCCTTAACTCAACCATTCACTTGGTCTTCTTGTTAAATCTTCTTCATCAATAGTGGATATGGTACTCAAACAGATAACAATAGTCTCACCAGTTAAGGTTTGACAGCAATGACAAAATAACAATTGCTTGCATTGTCACTTTCCAACAAATACATCTTATTCTAGTATATTGGAATGTAATTTTCATCATGCATACAGAGAATACATTCATGCTTGTGGAATATGCTTGTTTAACAAGGTTCCTATTATAAGTATTTCCCATGGGAGTCACAATCCCATGCTCAAACCCCATGGGTGGTATCTTGTATACTATTAAATAACAATGTGTTTTTGCACTAAGAGGGATCACATTTTCAGAGTTTTTAAACATGTCATATTTTCATATTTTGATTAAAGATGCTCATGGTTTTACCAGTAAAGGATGTTTTTTTTGTAACATTATAAACATGCTGGAAAAGAAAAAGAAAACTTTATGTGTTTCTAAGAAAATAAAGACAAAATTCGGCCTTGACAGAGCGAGACATGTTTTGTGTTCATGACAGTATTGTCATGTTTGAAAACATTCAGTAGAGTTTAGCTATGTACAAAAATATATCTATGGAGGAGGCTTGAGTTCATCTTGCAAATATAAAACACTGACAAGCTTGCACATGTTCGAGTTCACTTCAAGATTTACCATAATAGCCATGTGGGTATTCCTATTTTATTGCTATTCATAAAAAAAATAGTGAGTAGTAATTAAGAAAATGACAGCAGAAAAAGAAATCTCAAAGAAAAGTAACAATTCATGCCACAATAATGGAGCCGACACAAGAAAAGTTGCAGAGGATGTGAGGTTCACTTATCTAGAGGAGAAACGACAAAGAAGGCCGAGTTTGAAATGCAGAAGAGATGCAAAGTGTCATGGGTAGAAGCCAGCAGAGGAAATGGAACTCAAGCTCTAAATGTTCCAGTAGAGAAATTTGTGGTCACTACAAGCTTCATTTAGAGTTCACCATAAATAGGGAATGAGTCTGAAGCTCTGGCTGAAATATGCCAAGTTTCGAGACCAATTTTCATGGGTGACTCCACATCTTTCAACCACAACTTAGACCTAGTCCAAGCTTATAGAGGTTGATTCAAAACCTACCAACTCCAAGCCCGAAGTCAAAGCATACATCCAGCACCATATGTTATGGCATTAAAACCTCAAGAGATGAGCCATTCAGGCTATTTTTCATGGGCTTCTATGCAATGAAAGCCACTAGCAACAACTCACTATTTATAGAGCTCAAGTTTGAGAAACAAAAAACCCAAGCACCACCATATTCACAGACAAAATCCACAGAAAGTGCCATATGTTATGGAAAACCAAGCTCAAACTCATGTTTTCCCACAGAGCCCGAGAATCCTAAACTTCTTCACATAGTCAAGATACAGATATAGCGCCATAGATTATGGCTTCCAAAGTTGCAGATTCAACCAAGCATGGCAGTGCCACAGAGAAAAACCCTAAAGTTTAATGAGATCAATAAACACTATGCAATGTGTTTTACCCAGTTTTTGAATCCATTGCCAAATAGAGTTAATGCATTGGCAGTTTACAGTGCCTCGACATTCCCCAAAATAGTTCCATGATAGTACTTTTGTGCCACAAAGACAACAATATATCTTTTCAGTGGGTATGATCATATTAGATATGAGCTGGAGTCAAACATGGAGCTAAAGTTTTCTTAACTTAGCTAGACTATGGTTGGGTTACTTGGCAGTTAGGGTTTTTTCATGGTGTCAACTTGGGAATTAGGTTTTCATAGTATGGTTTTGGGTTATGTGTTGGGGTTCATACATTTAAGAGTTTTCATATTTGATATATCATGTAATAAGGTGGGTGAATGTGTAAAAAGATGTATCTTTTATGCACCAAATTTAGGCGCCATGTTTAGGGCTAGACTCAGGGCTTGATTTAGGGCTCTTTTTAAGCTTTAGGTTTGATGATTTTCTATTTTTGGAGGACTTTTGGAGGGAAATGCTTTTCAAAATTGGGCCATATGGGCTATATAGTGGACGTTTTACTTCATTTTTAGGGATTGCAAGTTTTGGAGAGAGGGATGAAAGTGAATTCATTGTTCCTTGATGCCTTGGAGATCCTTTTGTAACCACTTTGTCAGATTTTGAGAAGAAATAAAGCACATGATTTATTGCCTTACATATTTTTGAGCTTCAAAATCCTATTTTCATCTATCTTTGCAAGTGTTTTACTTAATTGATATCCAAGAGAAGTGGGTGTATCCATATTCCTCCTCAAGGTTATCAACAATTCAAGGCCTTGGAAGGAATCTGTATGTTTGTTGATTGGTCAAGCTATTTGTGGTTTAACCCTAGTAGTGAGATTTGTTAGCCTATATGTTTAGTAGAGATATTAAGTATCAAGCCTTTGATATATGAGTAGGAATTATTGTTTTATCTTTCAAACAAAGTTTGAACCCATTTTGGTGTATCACCTCATCTTTACTTCAAGTTTTTGTTTTCAAAAACTTACTTCTTCCCTTTTCTCATTAAGTTATCAATCAAGAGGTGATATCCCATATCAGATAGGAACCGACCTAGAATCTAGAGACTCCTTCTTAATCATAGTCCACCCACAACTAGAGAAGGTTTCCATTGTTAGGATAGAGTACTATCAAAGCCCCAATGCCTAAGTTGGGGTGGCAATTCTAAACCTCAACAGTTTATTGCACGCCCGGTGGGACACCTTGTGACACATGAACAAAATCCAAACAAGGAGTGGAAAAGAGTTTGAGTATTTGTAGTTATCACATACTAGGAGAGGAAGAACTTTATAGAGAGAGCCTAGATGTCCAAAAGAGCTCTCCTTCTAGCCTGTAGCAAGGGGTAGGAAGCTAGGAAGACCAAGGAAAATAATATCTGAGAGAAGTTCAGCTCCTCCCACTTACTACACTAATTTACCAGATTCAGATTAAGAATCTTCAAATAGTCCTCTAGTACTTCAATTTCAAGTTGTTCTCGAACAACCATCAGAAGAAGAACCACCAGCAGCTGCAAATTTTGTAACACCACCACCAAGGATGTTTAGAAGACTTCCTTTTGTGCCATTTGATCAAGGTAGTCCTTTGAGGATTGAAAATCACAACAACATACCATTAGCAGCATTGAAGGGATTGCCATCTTTCACAGGAGAAGGACAAACAACATCTATTGAGCACATCAGTGATATTGCTTCTCTTTGCAATCTCCATCACATCATGGAGGAGGATGTAGCTTTGAAGCTACTAGCTGCATCGTTGAAGGGAAAAGCATTGGAGTGGTTCCAAACCCTCCGAGTTGGATCCATTTCTACATGGGATGCACTAGGTGAGGGATTGTCTAAGTTTTTTGAAGATAAATCTGATAATCTTTCTTTGGTGGAACAAATAACTACTATTAAAAGGGCTCCATAAGAAGAGATAAGTGATTTAAATCTTAGATTTTAGAAGACTTGGAATAGGATTCCTACTATGGTAAGACCCTCTGTCGAATATGCATTTTTGTACTTTCTTAAAAGCTTGAATAGTGATATTTCAGTAATGATTCAATCCATGGGGGGAATTCTTTGCCTCAAGCTTTTGATATTGCAATTAGGGCAGAGAATAGCCTCATTTAGATAAGGAAAATAGCTCCTAGGCCACCTATGCCTTTCTTTCCTAATATCCAATCCAATATTCCATTGATTTCACCACCTTTGGCTCCATTTCCATCTTACAAAAGTGAAGAGATGATGCCTACTGTCCCTTCTAATGAGTTGCAAAGCATAAAAGAAAACCAACAAAAGATTGAGAGTTTATTACAAACCTTTAAAAATGAGTTGGTTAACCTTAAAAGACAACAAACTCAAGGCAATCCACTGGCCCATACTCAAAACCAGTTTGCTAGTTCTTCATCCCAGCAGCCTAATCAACCCATTTACCAAGGCAACAAGCAACAATATCAAGGAAATAGCAATACAAATAGGAAAAATTGAAACCAAAGGCCTTATAGACCTTATAATCCCACACCTCTTAATACTTTTAGGGTAATTGTTCCTAACCAAAATAATCTTACTGCTGATTATGAATGGTGCTATCCTTGTAATGAACCCCATAATCAGTCTAAGTGCACTAATGGGGTGCTTAATCAAGCCCTAATGGCTCAGAGTGTGATTGATTCACAACCCACTACATCCACTGACGAGACTCAACAACACCCTGATCTGACTACTTCGGACACTAAAAATCTAAATTGGCAAGAGGAAGAGTTCTGTGAAGTAAGTGATGATTCACCTGTATCAACAAACATAAGAGCCAAGAAGAGAGCTCTAGAATCAGAGAAGTCAGCTGATAGGATTGCTGTCACAACTCAATCACCACTCATTCCTCCTATTTCTATTCTAAAGGGGTCCTCTACTCTTGCAAACAAAGAACCACACCATCAGAGGCAGGCATACCAGAGCATTGGTAAATCACCTCAAAAGGTACAATTTGTTGTTCCCTATAATATTGTTGATAAAATGAAGAAGATTAATGTCTCTATTTCTATGTGGGATTCATTAGCCATTCCAAGACAAGCTAAATTATTGAAGGAAGAGCTATCTAAAGGGACATTAAGTTCACAACAAGATGTTCAACACCCTCCTATAGTGGTTATGGTTAATTCAAAGACCACTAAAGTTAACAAAGCAATATCTGAAGAGGAAAATAATCTGGCTAAAGTGCAACAACCAACACCACAAGTGAATAAAAAGAATACAGATTTGAAGCAATCAATAGTGACAGTTGATAAGAAGTCAGCTAATGTGCAAAAGATAGCAGAAAAGGAAGGTAAGAAAACTGCAAATAGTAAGCCTCCTCCTTTTTATGTTTCTTTGATCATTGGAAACAAATTAGTGCATAATTGTATGGTAGATAGTGGTGCAACCAGTACTGTCATGCCAAAGAAGATAGCTAATTTGTTAGGTTTAAAGTATGAACCTCAGGAGAAAAGGAGTGGTCTAGCTTGATGGTTCTTTAGTTAAGACCTTAGGGGTTGTTAAAAATGCAAGCTTGACCTTACACTCATGTCCCAATTTTGTAATTTCTCAAGATATTTTTGTCATAGATCTGCCACCCTATTTTTCCCTATGTTTGTCAAGGGACTTCACAACCAAAATAGATGGGTATTTCTCATCTGATTGGTCCCACTTATATTTTAGAACTAGATATGGTACTAAGGTAACCATAAAATAAGAGTTATGGGCCAAAGATCACATATAGCCTGATAATCCTAGCCCCATTAATGCAATTTGTGTGATTATGGATCTAGAGGAGATCAATGAAAGTTTAGCTTATAACACACAAAAAGACAAGTTTCCTGATATTGTTATGGATGAATGGGAAACTAGAAATGATCAAGATGATGATGTGTTTGATACTGGATTTGGTAATTATATGATGTTGGAATCTGATGCAATTTTTCCTAATCTGATTAAAGATCAATGTTCTGAATCTAAATTATCTAACCAGCTATGGGACTTATTCTTTGATGGATCTAAGAATAAAGTTGGTGTTGGTGTAGGGGTTATGTTAGTTTCACCTCATGGGGACAAATTTTATGCTACATATAAGTTATCTTTTCCATGCTCTAACAATATAGCTGAATATGAAAGTCTTATTCAAGGATTAGAGTGGGAAAGGAAAAGAAGGATCAAATGATTGAGGGCATTTGGGGATAGAGACTTGATAGTAAAACATGTGAGAGGTATCAATGCTGTTAAAAATGATATTTTAAAGCTGTATAAATCTAGAGTTTCTGATATTTTAGATAATTTTGATGCATTTAACCTCATTTCTATCCCTAGAAAGAAAAATATGCATGTTGATAGGTTGGATGGTATTGGTGCTCATGTTTCAATTACTGAAAATAAAGGATAGATCTCATATCAGTCACATGTCAAAATTGTTGTGAGGCCTTCTATCCTAGAAAATGATATCAGTTGGAAGGTGTTTAACATTGATGAACATATTTTAAGTCTTATGACTTAAACAAAGGACTTCTCAACTTCTCAAAATGACAAACTCAGTCAGCAAATGGAAAATCAAATCATTCAGCTCAAGACTAACAAGATTCCAAAGGGATTGGTCAGCCTAGAGTTAGCTTTCAACTCTGATGATCAGTTCAGAAAGAATAAAACCAGCTTGTTGATTAAGGAAGATCACTATGTAGAAGTGTAGATATTCAGAGACAAGTATTTGAAGGTTGGTAACATTAATTCTCCTGAAGAAAAATAATTGTTTATTGATTTGTTTAGAGAATATAATGATGTGTTTGCATGGGATTATGCTAACTTGAAAGGATTTGATCCTTAATTAACCTAGCATACCATAGAATTGGAGCCAAATGCTAGGCCTATTAGATAGAGGCAAAGGCCTATTAACCCCAAGTTAGAGCCTTTAATGTTGAAAGAAATGAATAAACTTCTGAATGATGGTATTATATTTCCTATCAAGAATACATCTTGGGTTTCAAATATAGTTGCTGTGAGGAAAAATAATGGAGAGATAAGAATTTTTGTAGACTTTAGAGACCTTAACAGGGCATCTCTAAAAGATAGGCACCCTCTTCCTTCTATGGAAAATATCCTTCAATATGTCTCTGGTTTTGAGAGATTCTCCCTTCTTGATGGTTATTCTGGCTATAACCAGATATTAGTAAGAGATGAAGATCAGTTTAAAACTACTTTCACCACCAAATGGGGTACAATGGATTATAGGAGAATGCCATTTGGATTGTCAAATGTAGGAGCTACATTACAGAAAGCAATGGACACAAATTTCAAGAATTTGATGTATAAATTTGTTCTAGTATACCTAGATGATGTCACAATTTACAACAAGGTTGCAAATCAGCACATAGATCATCTGAGATAAGAGTTACAAAGATGCAGAGAGTTTAGAATCTCTCTTAACCCCAAAAAGTCTATTTTTGCAGTACATGAAGGTAAGATTTTAGGATACCAAGTGTCTAAAGAAGGTACAACTATTGATCTTGAGAGGATTTATGCAATTCTAGAATTATCATTGCAAATATTGCTAGATGCTTTATTCCTAATATTGCTAATTTGTTAAAACCTTTTACTGGGCCATGTTGAAAAAAGATGTACCTTTTAGCTGGACTACTGAGGGGAAGAGGAGTTTTGAACAGATCAAGCAGGCTTTGTCTTTAGCCCCTACTTTAACTAATCTTGACTTCTCTAAGGATTTTATTTTATATGCTTATGGTGACATTGACACTGTTTCAACAATGCTTGTGCAAAAGAATGAGGATGAGCAGGAGTAGCCAGTTGCATTTTTTAGCAAAGGTATGGATGATTATGAGAAAAAATATAGCTTTGTAGAGAAACATGTACTAGCTGCTATTAAAGCCTTAAAAAAGTTTAAGCATTTGGTTTCTAGGAATAGAATACATCTAATGGTTGCACACCCTAGCATTAAAGAGTTTTTATTGAACAAGGATGTCAATGAAAAGAGGGAAGGATGGATAACAAGAGTTATGGAGTATGATGTGCAAATCCATGTGACCAAGCTGGTTAGAGGCAAAGGTTTATGTGCTCAGATGGCAGAAGGAGAAGAAAAATTTGAATCCACTACAGAGACTACCTTGTCCCAAGGTAATTTTGTACTAATCAATGATTCATCATCCTGGTTATCAGATATGACCAGATTTCTACAAATTGGTCAATGTCCAATAAATCTTGATAAAGCCAAAAGAAGATACTTCAGGTTACAATATATTCCTTATGTTCCAATTGATAATACTCTTTATAGGAAAGATTTTTCTAGTATTCTTCTCAAATGAATAGAATATGTTGATCAAAACAAGATTTTATCTGAATTCCATGATGGATCTTGTGGAGGGCATTTCAGCCCTAAAACTACAACCTGGAAAATTCTAAGAGCTGGATATTATTGGCCAGATTTATTCAAAGATGCTCATTCATGGGAAAGAAAATGCCAAAAATGTACTATGTTTGTAGGAAAATAGAGGTTGGCAACATTGCAATTAAAGCCAATAATTTTGAATCAACCATTTAATAAATGGGGAGTGGATTTTATAGGTCCAATAAATCCTAATTCTAGTGCAGGTCATAAGTGGATCTTGACTGCCACATACTATTTTAGTACCAGATGGACTGAAGCCATTGCACTAAAGGAATCTACTGGATCTGCTGTGTTGAAATTCTATGATGATATTGTAACAAGGTTTGGGGTTCCTCAGTCAATACTGTTAGATAATGCTTTAGCTTTTGTTGGATCATCTATAATAGAGTGGGCTGTCAAAAATGGCTTTTATTTAAATACTTCTTCTAACTATTATCCTCAGGGTAATGGTATTGCAGAATCTACTAACAAAAACCTGATTAGGATCATTAAAAAGACTCTGCAAGGAAATAAGAGGGATTGGCACTCTAAACTGAAGGCAGCCTTATGGATGGATAGAATAACACCTAAATAGGTTATTGGGAATTCACCTTATGTCCTGGTTTATGGTAAAGAGGCTAGATTGCCAATTTCTACAGAATTTCCAGCTTTATAGCTTGCTGATCAAATGTTGCTATTTGAAGGGGAAGATCCTCTTAAGCTGAGATATGTTGAATTTCTGCAGCTAGAAGAAGAAAGGAAGAAGGCATTGGAGACTATGGAATTGAAGCAAGCACAAACTAAGAGGTCTTTTGATAAGAGAGCTATATCCGGGGATTTCAATGAAGGTGATCTGGTACTCAAGTGGGATGTTTTGAAGAGTAGACTAGGTCAACATGATAAATTTGACAATTTTTAGTTAGGTCCATTTGTTATTACAACTTGCAAAGAGAATAATGATTATCAATTGTCCAAAACTGATGGAGAAGTTCTACATATTCTAGTTAATGGAATACACCTCAAGCTTTGCTTTGATGGTTAGGTTTACTCTAAGTTTTATTTTCAATAAGTGTTGTCCAAGCACTAGGTCTTTAGGTTGCATAGGTCTAGATTAGATGCATTTTCATAATAGTTGCATTCATGGTTTCTAGTTTTCTAACCCTGTTGCCTAAGGATAAGGTCTATAGGTCATGTCTAGCAGGCAAACATCCAGTAGAAGTCACCAAAATTGTTATCCAAAATAACAACATACACAAGAACAAATACAAATAGGAAAAGATTGCATTTTTAGGGGTCCAATTAACATTATCCTTCAGGTATTGTTGATTAACATTTCATCATTGAATTCATTGTCAAATATTATCATTGTACTCTAAGTATTGATCACATTTCATAATTTCAAACTTATAACTGATCAATTACATTGTGCATTCAAACTGAATGTAATATACAAGTGTCTTTACATATTTCACATTTCATGTCAATCACAAGAGTACATTTGCAAAAATAGAAAACATGATAGAAGTATGTAGTAGGGGTCCCATGCATTGCCTTGTTGTGTGTTGGTTGTCAGCTGGTTGTTTGTCAAGTCCTAGGTATTCATCTTCATCAAGTCTTTAGGGTTTTACCTGCATCATGAGAGAGAAAATAGTGTTAGATCCAGCTAGATCTAAGCAATTCATGAAACACAAACATCATACAATCAATTCTTCTAATGCTGCGTATAAATCTGACAAATTCAATGTAACAAGGAAATGTGCATCCACACTAAGTGAAAGATAATATTAAAGGGACTTGTTCTAAACATGAAACCTTTTACTATTAATAATAATTCTGATGTATGTTGTTTTGTGAAACTAGATATCTGAATAGATGGGACTTAGTAATTCTATCTGAGAAACCTTTTTTCAATATTAGGTCAACATGTTAGTTTACAAAACACAAAAAAATCAACCAATATTCATAAATGAGTGCCATCTTAGATAACACTCACCCACAAACATTAATTGGTTCATTTTGTTTGCTAGCCTAACAGATTGATTGGTGATATGTGTGCAATAGATGAACAAGTAACTAAAGTACAAATCACAAGAGAAATGCAAAGGAGAAGATGCAGATGCATAAAAGAGTCAATAATGTTGCAAGAGACACATGAGTAATGAAGGGGTTTTAAGAAATATGCAGAAATAGAAGAGAAGGTGTTCACTGTCATCATGCAAGGAAAAATAAGAGTAATTTTGTTACAATAAGTATGCAAGTGAAGGAAAGGCATATGAATTGAACTCATTTGAAAAAAAATATTGGAAAATGATGCCTAGTGATCAACCATTTTCCATTACTTGCATATATGAAGTGTTACTGTCTCTAATAAAAAACAATAGGATTTGCAAAAAAATGGGGATATATAATAGAATTGACAAATTGCATGTGGGTTGCAAATAAAAGAACAGTGAGCAAGAATTGCAATAATAGTATGTTCATCTACTTTCATGGAGTGAGCCTTCATAGAAAACAACTAACTTATGAGAAAGAAAAATAGGGTGTATTCATCAGCTAAACAACTCAAATGATGCTATGGTAATTCATGACTTCAAGAGAGTACATTATACATGCCATTAATGTAAGTTTCAAGTGATGATTTTATGCAGAGAATTTAGAAAAATACATCTTATTCTGGTATATTGGAATGTAATGTTCATCATGCATACAGAGAATATAATCATGCTTGTGGAATATGATTGTTTAACAAGGTTCTTGTTATAAGTATTGCCCATGGGAGTCATGAGATCGTCCTCGAACCCCATGAGTGGTATCTTGTATACCATTAAATAATGGTGTATTTTTGCACTAAGAGGGATCATACTTTCAGAGTGTTTAAACATGTCATATTTTCAGATTTTGATTAAAGATGCTCATGGTTTTACCAATACATAATGTTTTTTTTGTAACATTATAAACATGCTGGAAAAGAAAAAGAAAAATTTATGTGTTTCTCAGAGGATAAAGACAAAATTCAGCCTTGACAAAGAGAGACATGTTTTGTGTTCACGACAGTATTGTCGTGTTTGAAAACATTTAGTAGAGTTCAACTATGTACAAAAAGATAGCTATGGAGGAGGCCTGAGTTCATCTTGTAAACAGAAAACACTAAAAAGCTTGCACATGTTCGAGTTCACTTCCAGATTTACCAAAATAGCCATGTGGGTATTCCTATTTTATTGCTTTTCATAAAAAAATAGTGAGTAGTAATGAAGAAAATGACACCAGACAAAGAAAGCTCAATCAAAGCTAAAAGAAATTTAACAATTCATGCCACAATAATGGAGTCGACACAAGAAAAGTTGTAGAGGATGTGAGGTTCACTTATTTGGAGGAGAAATGACAAAGAAGGCTAAGTTTGAAATGTAGAAGAGATGCCAAGTGTCACGGGTAGAAGCCAACAGAGGAAATGGAACTCAAGCTCTGAATGTTCCAGTAGAGAAAGCCACAACAACTGCAAGCTTCAATTATAGTTTATCATAAACTGGGAATGAGTCTTTGAAATATGCCAAGTTTCAAGACTGAGTTTCATGGGTAACCCCACATCTTTCAACCACAGCTTAGACCCAGTCCAAGATTACAGTGGTTGATTCAAAACCTACAAACTCCAAGCTCAAAGTCAAAGCATACATCCAGCGCCATATGTTATGGCACTAAAACCTCAAGAGCCAAGCCATTCAGGCTATTTTTCATGGGTTGTTATGCAATTAAAGCCACTAGCAAAAACTCCCTGTTTACAGAGCATGAGTTTGAGCAAACAAAACCCTAAGCGCCACCATCTTCATAGACAAAATCCACAAAAACTGCCATATGTTATGGCAAAGAGAGCTCAAACTCATGATTTCCCATAGAGCCCGAGAATCCTAAACTTCTTCACATAGTCAAGATGTAGATACAACAACATAGATTATGGCTTCCAAAGTTGCAGATTCAACCAAGCATGGCAGCGCCACAGAGAAAAACCCTAAAGTGTAATGAGATGAATAAAATCTATGCAATGTGTTTTACGCAGTTTTTGAATCCACTACCAAATGGAGTTAATGCATTGGTAGCTTAAAGTGCCTCGACATTCCCCAAAATAGTGCCACAACAGTACTTTTGTGCCACGAAGACAACAATCTATCTTTTTAGTGGGTGTGATCATATAAGCTATCAGCTGGAGTCAAGCATGGAGATGAATTTTTCTTAACTAAGCTAGGATATGGTCGGGTTACTTGGCAGTTAGGGTTTTTTCAAGGTGTCGACTTGGGAGTTAGGTTTCCATACTATGGTGTCGGGTTATGTGTTTGGGTTTATGCATTTAGGGGTTTTCATATTTGATATATCATGTAATAAGGTGGGTGAATGTATAAAAAGATATATCTTTTATGCACTAACTTTAGGGGCCATGTTTAAGGATAGACTTAGGGCTTGATTTAGGGCTCTTTTAAGGCTTTAGGTTTGATGATTTTCTATTTTTGGAGGACTTTTGGAGGGAAATGATTTTCAAAATTGGGCCATATGTGCTATATAGTGGACCTTTTACTTCATGTTTAGGGGTTGCAAGTTTTGGAGGGAGGGATGAAAGTGAATTCATTGTTCCTTGATGCCTTGGAGATCCTTTTGTAACCACTTTGTCAGATTTTGAGAAGAAATAAAGAACATGATTCATTTCCTTACATATTTTTGAGATTCAAAATCCTATTTTCATCTTTCTTTGCAAGTATTTGACTTAATTGATATCCAAGAGAAGTGGGTGTATCCATATTCCTCCTCAAGGTGATCAACAATTAAAGGCCTTTGAAGAATCTGTAGGTTTGTTGACTGGTCAAGCTATTTGTGGTTTAACCCTAGTAGTAAGATTTGTTAGCCTATATGTTGAGCATAGATATTGAGTATCAAGCCTTTGATATATGAGTAGGAATTATTGTTTTATCTTTCAAACAAAGTTTGAACCCATTTTGGTGTATCACCTCATCTTTACTTCAAGTTTTTGTTTTCAAAAGCTTCGTTCTTCCCTTTTCTCATTAAATTATCAATCAGGAGGTGATATCCCATATCATATAGGAACTGGCCTAGAATCCAAATACTCCTTCTTAATCATAGTCCACCCACAACTAGAGAAGGTTTCCATTGTTAGGATAGAGTACTATCAAAGCCCCAATGCCTGAGTTGGGGTGGTAATTCTAAACCTCAACATGAATATTGTACCTACAAGAATTTGCAACACAACACTTCAATATGTCATTAGATCAATGGTTTGTAACATCAAAATATATTGAAAAGCATAATAAACCAAAAGAAATCGACATATTGCTTCCTATTTAGAAAGAGTTTGATCTATCTATGATATTTATCTCAGAATATGAATTAGATCAATGACAATACAATGCTAAAATAGAAGATTCAAAATGATATAAAACCATTAGTATGCATCTTACGATAAAAACATGACAATTATAAATTCATATGATCCTTTAAGGAAATGAAATGTTCACTAATTAGCTAAGAATGCATGAATTCCTTTCTGCAGCATAAGCCTAATGCAAGCTTGTAATATTTTCTGATTATTTGAGCTCAAAATTCACTCCTTTTATGGAGGATGAAGTGAAATGAGTAGTTGAAATTGATTCTTGAGGAGTGATCATGATTACTACTTTCTTGATCCATGTGAGGTGATCGATGTGTGTCAACTCCCATTGGTTCATCAATTGACTTTTTCCATTTGTGGTGAGTTGTAATTTAGGAGTTTTTATTTAATTTTCTTTAATTAATTACCTTAGCCAAGGGATTTAATGATATTGATTTGATTAAATAAACCAAGGTAATCAATTAAGAATTAATGATAGATTTAGCCGTGGTTAATGCTTACTTTGAGGGATTTCATTGATTTTAAATAATTATGCCAATAATCAAATAATCAGATAAGCATAATTGGAAGAAAGATCTTCAATTAGGGAAAAGGGGGGTCTCGGGCTAGAGTAGCCCAATTTTGGGTGGTTACATTTTCCCCTCTTTGAATTGATGTGTGATCAACATAGTGATTCAAAAAATGTTGATGTTAACTTCAAAGAATAGTTTGATGATTGAAAATTTTGAGCTTGCTTGGACAAAATTTTAAAGATGATATCACTCTTGAACTTGATTGAACTAAGAATAATAGAACCGAATTCGAACTTGATTGAATGAAGGTCAACTGAAGAGATCATTTCTAAACTTGATTGAATTAGAACTGATAGTATTGAATCCAAACTTGATTGAACAAAGGTTAGTAAGAAGCTATTCAACAATTTGATGCAATGAAGCTGAATACTTGATAGATTGATTAGAAATGGTTAAGAAACCATGGGCATAAATAACTGATCTGATGTGATTATTCAACAATCCCAACTTAATTGAACGAAAATGACATGTCCCTATTCATTTGATGATGCAATCAATTTGATAACATTCTAATTTTTGATTAAGTTTAGGTATGATCATGAATCTTGAGAATGAAATCAAAAGAAATCCCACTTTGAAAAGTTGATATTGATGAGAAAGTGATGTGAAACCTAATTGGATCAATAAGAATCAATTATGAGATGAGTTGGAGTGAAGATGTGGTGATGAGAACACAATTTGACCAAGTTTGACTGCTTGAAATGCAAGATTTTCATAATTGAAAATGATGTTAGACCAAGATTTTGATGAAAGAACATGTATCATGCCAATTAGAATATTTAGGCAAGCTTTGTGGAACATTTTACGCATATTTTGATCAATTTTGCATTTGTTTGTAGGTGTGAGTAAATATTCCAAAATTATTATTGCATTAAAATGACATGATTTATACCTATTCGATTATGTTACTAACAAATTTGATGAGAAACCGATAAATTTAGGACAATCTGCTTAGTGTCCATTAGGTTAATGACAACCCTAAAGGGGTTAAAATAAGCCCAAAAGATCAATTTACTCATTCATTTTCACTTTTCACCTTGGTAATTCATTGAGCTCCGAAGAGAAGATGGTGGTCCCCATGGAGAAGCATAATTTTGAGCTTGGTCATCAACATCATAGACCCACACACTATGCACCTCTGGTGAGTAACCAAAGACCTTTAATTTTATGCATTGCATTTTTCTAGAGTTATAGGCATTAGAGTAAACGGTCACATTCAGGCTTCCAGATCGTACCTGGTAAATCCTCCGTCGCATCCTGGGATCTCAAAAATCCTGAATCATATCCTATTGAAATAGGATTGCATCCCACATCTATAGAGGATCACATTAGGTCAAAGTTGCACCTAGTTTGCCCCAGAAATCAAGCATCGTATCCTGTGAAAATAGGATCGCACTCGAAGTTCAGAGTCGCATCCTGTTAAAATAGGATCACATCCAGTATTCTAGATTGCATCTTATCAAAACAGGATCGCATCCAGGAAAGAAGTCATACCCTATAAGAATAGGGTCACATTTGGTGAAAATTCATCATTTTGTAGATTTTTGAAGAAAATGTTGAATTTTCCTTGTCATTCTAGTCGTAAAGATTTATCTATTTAATCTTTTAGCTATTTTTGTAGGTTATCTTGATCTGAGAACTGATGTTCTTTTTTTATTGCCTTGTAGACTGGATAATGTGTTATCTCCTTTCAATCTACAAGGCATGTCTATGTTCTAGCCTTGTTAGAGTAGATGATCAATGATGAGTGGTGCCTTGTGGGCCATTTAGGACTAGGTAGCTTAGTGGATTGACCTAATATTAGGGTGAATGAAGGGTTGTTGATTGTTGTTTCTTAGAGATGACACTCAGAGTACAACACCTTCCACCTGTCGACAAGTGAGATCATTATCATACTAGAGGATGTGTGACATATTATGCATATAGAAGTCATGGGACAACATGTTCATTTTGAGTCTGGGTCTTCTACAACCATTGAAGATGAAAAGAGGTTCTTTGTTGATCCTTCAATTTCTCACTGTTACTTGAAGTGGGATTACATGTTGGCTCACTATGAGAGGATTCTAGTATATCTTCCTGGGTTGATAGGAGGTATTCTTATGCCTAACTGTAGACATCATGGATTCATGTGTGGTTGGGTTTGTATGCTTGAGGATATGATCTGTGCTTCCCGCTGGTATGGATGGGGTAGTTTTATTCTAGCTTACTTATACAAGGAGATACATGAGATAGTATACTAGTTCTCTAAGAGCATGATAGTTGGTATTTTGATATTGTAGATCTGGGCCTGCGAGCATAGTCTAGTGACATGACTGATAGTTGACAGGCAGAGGGATCCCGAGGATCCTTATGTTTATATGTATTTAGGATACATCCAAAAACCCCATTTGGGTAAGATGGAGTATTGGAGATGCCTTCTAAATGATGTTACTGAGGTCGAGTGGTGACCATATTTGGATTATGAGGAGTGGGCTATAGATCAGCAGTAGATGTCATATTTATTTTAGAGTAGATACCTTATTGGCTGTACCAGGTACATTATTGAGCACTTCATCATTATCCATGTGTTGAGAAAATATGGGAGGGTATAGGGTATGCCACATGATTAGATAGTCCATGCTCGCATTAGGGATGAGGAGGCATAATAGGGAGCTTAGATAACATATGAGACTTCCCTTTGTGAGATCACATAGATGGTTCTGGTAGGTTGGGATGATCTGCTAGATATTTTTGATGGAAGGATCACTGACAAGAATAGAGATTATCTAAATCAGTACCCATTTCCTCGCTTTAATTCCCATGAGGTGATAGCACTACAGATCAAGGAGGTATTAGACTATGATCCAATTAAGGAGGGTCCCATGGGTGGACAAGGGAGAGGAGATAGAGGAGGCCGATATGGAGGTGGGAGGGATGGAGTGGGGAGAGATGGAGGTGGTAGGGGCCCTCCTAGGGACATAAGTTAGAGACATGGCCGAGATGATAGGGGAGATGATTGGGATGGTAGGGGTGGTGGTGGAGAGGAGGGTAGGTGCACCTGAGTGAGAGTCATTACTCTGTACATGGATCCATGACCATTATTATCCAAGAAACAATAGTAGTAGAGACTATTAGGTTAGAGATTGACTGGGGAGAGTAGTGGAAGTGGTAGACCTCCTCCAATGGATCCTCCTAGAGACAGGGGTAGAGATACAAATCCTTTGTCATAGTGTGATAGGGAGAGAGAGTTGCTGAGGGCTCATATTAGCACCTTGGATGCACTACTAGTAGATAGGGATATGCAACTAGAGGTTTTGAGATCAGAGAGAGATCAATAGTTGGGTGCACTCAAAGCTAAGAGAGATCAATAGGTAGATAAGTTGAGAGCTGAGAGAGACCTTCAAGGTAGAAATTCCACACACCAGGGACAAAGGGAATCCTATTTCTTTTCTTTATATTGCGTATCCATTCTTGAGCCTCAGAGAGCTCATTTTTATTCTACCATTTCTCAACAGTCAGAGGGAGCTATGCTGCCAACAATTCCTACACGGGAAGATGTTCCACCTCCCCCCCTTGTGATTAGGCCGAGGGTGGGAGTCAGTCATGATAATTTA
Organism: Thuja plicata; assembly: GCA_018584345.1. Taxonomy (NCBI): domain Eukaryota; kingdom Viridiplantae; phylum Streptophyta; class Pinopsida; order Cupressales; family Cupressaceae; genus Thuja; species Thuja plicata. Next base: position 7,247,441 of record MU223089.1, read on the forward strand.
TATCATATTTACTTTTTGTATATTGATCCATTTGTTATCTCTTGATATGTACTCCATGATACTTGATACATTCTTTTTGTCATACTGATCTATTTATCCATTGAGATATATATGAGATAGTGCCTCTCATGTTGTTATGTTTGTGTTATCTCACTATCTGCTTCTCTTGATAAATGTTTATATTTAATTTTATGATGTACTTGGTCTTTGTGATGATATTGGTGATACTCATGTGATGACATCATTATGTTTACTTTTCCCTGATATATAGATGTGTGAGATGATTCTATATGGAGATGCAAATGTATATTTTTGTGTTGTCTTATGCATATAAATGTATGGATGCACCTATGGATGTATTGAAGCTCTTATTTCTTTCTAATTTATCTTAAAGAAAAGTATTGATGATATGCTATGAGATGTATTCTTTTCTTTTGTTTCAAGTTATGCTCATGCAAGAATGTATGTAGATGTTTATGCCATGTAATGCAATGACAAACATTTTTCAGTAAATAAAGTAATTAATCAATAGATTAAGTAGTCAAACTTAGATTTTTGTTAGAAAGGAAATCATTCTGATCTCAAGTAATCATACAATCTTAATGCAACTAATATGAATCATGAATGCATATAGATTTAAGACCTCTAGGACAATCATCGATCATTCCAGAAATAGAATTTATCATCATAGAGTATTTTTTTAACATATACCATAGGCTATTACAACCTTCACTGATAGAGTCTATCCATCATAAAATATGAATACTACCTTAATTGGATGCAATGTAAAAAATAAACTTAAGCATCAAGGCATACAGGCTAGGATGAATTTTTAGTTATTTCCTTTTGATTTAAAAATTGTCTTCTATTCATGTGAAATATAAGATATGTAACCCTCAATGACCCTTTCAATAATGTTCACATCCTTGGGTACATAATGTTGTGTACACCTTACTGAGAATTTGGTTAAATATACAAATACATAAACAAGGAGAATGATTCAACTCACCATAGCCCTCATATAAATAGGGTTGAGATATATGTGGCCTTCCAATAATGATGGAGGATCTTACAATAGACACCTAGAGTGTATGCAATTTATAGGATCATTGCATCAATCCCCACAAGAAGAAAACAAATAAAATTTTATGCCCCCTATCATTTCTTCTCTTAGTCATTTAATAGACATCATGGAGTTACTTGGAAGACATAACAATAAAAAATTGATAAAAATAGACATCAAGCAAAGAAAATTCATGAGTTCTGTATATGCCACTAGTCAAAAGACATTATTGAGACATTTAAAAGAGTCATGATCAATCATTAATAAAATTATGTCTATTTGTGAGTGTTGGTGTTTAGGATCACCTTTGATTAATCATTTTTATAATTTATCAATCAAATATTAAATTTTATCAATGTAGTCTGTGTAGGGTTATCTGTGTCTGGATGAGTGTAGTGGTGTATAAAACACCTTTGTAACCTAGGTTTATCAATTTTTGCAATATGATTGAGTTTTGAGAAAGACTATTGATTAAAGTGTTGAGAAACACTAGTGTGGTGTCCGTTAAAGGTAGGTGGTGTTTAAGAAAAACCTTTGTTTGTGAGAGAGATTGTGACTGTTAAGCATTTAATAATACTATTGTAGTGGTAAACTTTCCTTGACAACAATCTAGGATGACCAAATTTAATGAACCAGCCTTAAAATTGAAAAAGATGACCTGACTAATGAAACTACTAGGAGAGATTCCCCCAGTGAAGTACTATTATCCTAAGACTCAAACATAGACAAATTCAAGGAAAGAAAAGTGAAACATTTGGAGAGTTGAGGTTTAGCTCATGATATGAAAGTGACCAATAGATACCCACTAGTTGAAATGTTTAATAGAAACCCACTGCAAGTGGTGTATTGATAGATGGAGAAATGATTACAAGTGTTGGTTGTTTACCAATTTTTCACCACTTGGAAAATTTCCATTTTTTCTACCAAGATACTTGTTTACCAGGTTTTCACCAAGGCACTATTTTTTGTTTTTCAATTTTTTTGTAATTTTATCTTTTTATCTTTTTTTGTTAGTATCAAGGAAATTGTTTGCCAGGTTTTCACCAAGAATATCTTTTTCTCAGGACTTTTTTCCAATGCTTTTGACTTTTTATGTTTTTCCATTGTTTTGGATTTTTTAGGATCAATTTTTGTTGTACAAGTCCTACGGCTGAATGTCTAGTGTAAAACCTTTTCAAGAGGAGAGTATTGATAGGATAAAGGATAACATATCCTTCAAGTGTAGCTAAATGATAAGATTTTGATCCAAAAGTTTCTATGATAAAAAAGGGTCCTAGCTAGTTGGTTTCAAACTTTCCATTTTGTTCTTTGTTTTGTTGATTCTTAGGATTTTCTCTGAGTACTAGATCTCCAACTTTAAATTGTCTAGGTTTCACTTTCTTGTTATATACTTTTGATATTATTTTATGATATAGCTTGAGATCATAAAACACCTATTGTCTATGTTCATCTAAAATTTCTATTTCTTGGATCCTATCTATGCAGTATTGTTCATTTGTGACTAGACCTTTTATAGATACACGCAAAGAAGGTATTTCAACTTCAATGGGAAAAATTGCTTCTATGCCATAGATAAGAGAAAATGGTGTGGCTCACATTGGTGTTCTAAAGCTGGTTCTATATTCCCATAGTGATGGATTTAGTTGCAAATGTCATTCTCTGCCAGATTTACTCACAATTCTATGTAGGACATTGAGAATATTCTTATTGGATGCCTCAGCTTGTCCGTTACCTTGAGGCTAATAGATGGAAGAACAATGCTGAGTAATATGGAACTGTGTACAATGTTCATCAATATATTGATTTTTATACTGTCCCCCATTTTCTGTTACAATAGATGAGGGTATCTCATACCTACAAATGATGTAGTTCAGAATGAACATGGATACTTGTTTCCCATTGGCTTTGATTAGCGCCACTACTTTGACCCACTTTGTGAAAAACTCAGTGGTCATGATGATGTATTGCTGGAATGATCAATGTGTTATAAATGGTATTAACTCCCTTGCTAGAGCATGTATGAGATTTCCATGAGTTTGGCATTTTTGGCATGTTTTAGCATATTGAATAGCATCTTTTTCCATTGTAGGCCAGTAGTACCTAAACCTTAGGAGTTTTTTAGCTAGAGATAGACCATTTGATTGAGATCCACATACACCTTCATGGACCTCTTTTAATGCATGATTAGATTCTTCAAGTTATAAACACCTAAGTAGCGTTCCATCAAGACCACACCTATATAAGTTAGTAGTAATGATTATGTAACACAATGCTATCCTAATTAGGGATCATTTCTCATTTTTGGATAGGCGATTAGGTAAGGATTGATATTTAAGATAAGCATAGATATTTCTATATCGGGATGTGTTTTGAATATTGAGGGAATAGATTATATGGGTTTCAAGTGCATCAAATGTAGGAAAGCGTAACTCTTCCACCCATAAGTCATATCAAAACTGATGTTCCTCTAGTTGTAACATAGATGCTAGTGTTTCCATTGCATCTACAACTCTATTTTCTATTCTTGGGATCTGTTGCAATGTAATGAAGACAAAGCACTTCTTGAAATCCTCCACCATCTTCTTGTAAGGCATCAATCTTTCATCTCTTGTTTGGTAATCGCCATTTACTTGGGTAATAAAGAGCTGAGAATCTCCATATATTTGCAACTCTACAATTTCCATTCTATAGCCAGCTTGAGATGGTTCACCAAGGATTCATACTATGAGATATTTTTATTACATGGAAACATTAGATTATAAGCCTTAGGTATCTTATAACCCTGGGAAGGAATGAACAATACCCCTTCTCCAGATCCTTGTTGAGTAAAAGAACTATCAAAGTACATTTTCCATGAATGTTCTGTTAAATGCATTATAGTTTCATCAAGAAATTCAATCATCAATGATGTTTCATCCTACAATGGTGAGTCAGCTAGTTGATCTTCTATCACTTTTCCTTTGATTTATTTTTGATCCACATATTCTATATCAAATTCACTGAGTATCAAGACCCATTTTTCAAATCTTCTTGTCAATGTCACCTTAGTTAGAAGATACTTCAATGGATCAATATTTACAATTAGCCTCATTGTGTGAGCAAGCATGTAATGTCTCAATTTTTGTGATGAAAATACAAGTTCTAAGAAATCTTTCTCTATCCCGCTATAATTGAGCTCATAGGAGACTAATGTACTGCTGATATAGTAAATGGATCATTCCTTCTTGAGTTCATCCTCTTGTGCTAAAAAAAATCCTAGTGACGTGGCCATAGATGAAATATAGAGTATCAATTGTTATCCATGAATAGGAGCCATTAGGATAGGCATATTTTCTAGATATTCTTTTAATTCCTCAAAATTATTCTTGCAATGTTCATCCCATTGGAAAGTCACTTCTTTATGCAACAATTTTGTGAAGGGTTGTGCTTTGTCTAATAGTTGACACATGAATCTCCTTATGGATTGAAGCCTTCCCTGAAGTGTTCTCATTTGACTTATATTGTGAGGTGTTTTTATTTCCATGATTGCTTTCACTTTAGCTAGATCTACTTTGATTCCTTTTGCTGAAAGTATAAATACTACTAGATTCCCTAATTTGACACCGAATGCACATTTCTTTGGATGGAGTCTTAATTGAAAATGCTCCATTCTATCTAATATTTCTCTCAAGACTCAATATGAGATGCTCTACTTCTTTATATAACCAAAGTATCATCTACATAGTCCTCCATGTTTTTATGCATCATGTCATGAAAGATTGTTATCATAGCCCTTTGATATGTTGCACTGACATTTTTTAATCCTAATGACATTACATTCGAGCAAAAGGAATCCCATGCATAGGTAAATGTTGTATTTTCTTGGTCCTCAACCACTATTTTTATTTGATTGTACTTAGAAAAACCATCCATAAGTGAATTTATCTCATAGCCTGTCGTAAGATCTATGATCATGTCAATATTAGGCAATGTAAAATCATCCTTCGGACAAGCCTTATTCAAATATCTAAAGTCCGTGTAAATTATTATAGTTTTATCCACTTTAAATACATGGACTACATTAAAAATCCATTCCACATAGACAATAACTCTTATAAATCTATCTTTCAAAAGCTTTTCAAGTTCTACCTTCACTAGCAATGTGACATGTGGATACATTTTTCTTAGTTTTTGTTTGACAGGTTTTATCCCAGGAGCAATAGATAAATGATGCTTTATTAATTCAGGATCCAATCCATGCATGTTAGAGTAAGAACATTCAAATTTGATCTTGTTTTCCTTGAGGAATTCAGTGCATTGTGTTTTCTATTCTTCAGATAAGGATTGTGCAATATGAACTATCTGTGGTTCATTTGTTTGTAGATTGACTAGTTGTGTTGTTTCTATCAATACCGAAGATCTTTCTTGGATATGTTCAGGGATAATATCAAGAGTCTCATATTTTGGTGCCTCTAAGAGGTTTTCACAATCAAATATGTCTTTTATTTTTACCTTTTTAGAATCTAATATTGCCACAATGTGGTTTTCACCATGAGTTCTTTTTTCCTTTTTATTTATCAATTTGAGACTAAGAAACTTGATATCCTCATCTATCAACTTTACACTCCTTGCACTGGTGGAAGAGGTATAGGGTTCACAAGCATTGAGATACCAAGCTAGGGTGTAGTCATTGGGAAAGATCATTATGTTGGTAGCCTCAGATTCAGTCCAGTCAATTAGCTCATGGCTTATCAATGATAGGAATTCAGAAGACTCTAAGGAAAACACTGTGTTAGTGTCAAGACTATTAATCATCAAGATGATTTTTGTTAAGTTAGCTTATATAGTGCTTAGATCATTAAGAGTCTGATTGACATTATTAGGGTCATTGTTAGTGTTATGCGATCCTAACTCTAGTGATCTAACGTTTGCGCTTCTCCCTCTTCTCTTTCTCTTGTTTTATCAAAGACTTCTAATATCCTTTTTTACTCCTCCTATCCTATTAAGAACCCTATTTCTTCATCAATTATTATAGGGATCACCACATCAACCAATCATATGACAATTTTTGTAGTGTTATAACTTTCTCCTCTTTCCCGTAAAGGTGCAAATTTATGGATCACATCTACCTCAATATCCATGGTAGCATCAGACATATGATCTCATTCATAATCATGTGAGTCTTAGATATTATCATTACATTGGTTTAGAAACATAGCAATAGTTATTTGGTGAACCCTACTGGCTATTTGTGTATCAAAGTGCAACAGATCAAGGACATGGGTAATTGTGACCAATTGCCCACAATTTGGATATAGAATTTCTTATTTTATTATGGATGTGCTCCTTCCAGGATGTTTGAGCTACTTGATTATTCTATATGAATTCCTCTTTCTTCTTTTTCCAGATGTGCTTCGTGGTATTCCCTATCTTGCTGAACCTCCTGAGAATTATCCACCACTTCTTCTTCTTCCTCTTCTGGTCCTTGGACATTTATTTGTGATAATAAGGGAACATGGAGCTTTGATTTTTCTCTGAGGAAAGTGGGTACATATCATTCTCCTTGATACTCTGGGTTTTTAGTTCCAAGATGTAACAATCTCTCATATGTCCATGATATGCCTTCTACTTCATGTAAGGGATTTTTATTGTATGAATCACAGTGCTTGAAATGACTACTTGGACACCATGCTTTCTAATACTGATTCAAATACAAGGAAAGCCTAATTTCTAAGGATTGGATAAGATCCTTCTTCATTTTTGAGCTCCACAAATACTCAGGCGGGTTTTACCTTTTTGATGATGATTGATCACACAGTATAATTTAATGTGGAAACTGATTTACTATTAGGAGTTATTGAGCCAACTTATGAAACATTCTGCATATGACCAAGCATAACCAAATGCAAAACTTAACAAGACAAACCATGGTTGTAAATATAGCATAAACCAGTGATATAAGGACTTTCATCCTTCTTCCTTTTAAGGAGGGATAACCTAGTTAATTCACTCTCTAAGGAATCACTAAAATGGACACTGTCCTGCTGACACGAGTCCTTGCTGAGTTTAGTTTGTTTGTTCTTAGTAACAGAAGTATTTTGATTAAAATGATATTGAATATTTTTGAAAAACTTGGATGATGATAGATTATCAGACCAAATCTCATATCAGTGCCTGTCCTTTGGGCTACAAAGTCAATAAGCTAAAGTTTCATAGAAACAAAATATTGTAAGTTGTCTTACAACCTACATGCAATTCAGATAAGTTTCCTTACAAATTACCTAGTTACCTCTAGAATATTGTATCAAATCCTTGAATACTATTATGCTCCCTAAAACTACTCACAAAACTTAGTTCTTTACTTGAAAGAAATTTGCAAGTAATTAAATAATTACCTTGTAACTAGAACACTTAAAAATGCCTTGCAGATTTAAACGTAAAAGAGCATACACAGGAAATAAAGAGAAAACAATAGAAAAGAGTAAAATTGCACCGTATTTTATTGATATGATCCTTCTTTCATACATGAAAAGTTTTGAAGCTTGAAAATAACAGACACCAATTTAGAAAGTCTGATTTTTGTAATATATTTCATCTTCTTCTATAATTATAACCTTTTTACTATTTATAGGTCCTTAACCATCTTGGAATCCTTTTCTTTAGGATGCAACAAGCTTCAGATGGTCTCAAAAACCTAACCCTAAAACTACAAAAAAGACAAAAGAGGAGAAAGAAGAAGTGGTGGAAAGACAAAGTCAAGAGATGAAATCTGATATTTTTTGTTCTTCACTTTTGCTGGCGCCTTCATTCTGAAAATATTTATGGTGGCTGGTAAAATTTATGTCAAGCTTAGGTGACCACCCTTACATGCTCACCTATATTTTCCTTTATTAATAACTAATTTCTTTATACTCTATAGTGAGGCGCCAAGTGTACACCTTCATTCGTCGTCCAATATTTCTTCCTCCACCTCAGGCTTCTTTTTCTTGGGCCTAGTCATCAATTCCCATGCTATCACTTCATCATCTGTTGGCCACTTGAAATCCTGAGTGCCCTACACTTGTGCCTTTTGTCTCTCCCATCTAACATCAGTGATGTTCTTGACATCCACTAGGAATTTATTAATGTCTGTCTCTGCCTTGAAAGCTTCATCCAAAATCTTATTGAAGCCTTCAACATCCAAATCAGATCCTAAAATAAATGCTTCATTATTAGGAATCATACTATCAAACTCATTCTTCCATACCTCCAAGGCTTTTATCAGATCATCTTCTCCTCTAAGTGAATGAACAAATCTATTGAAATCTGAGGAGAACATGCTCAATTTAATCTCTACTTGATTCAACTTGCCCTTGAATAATGATAGGGCCACATTTACCCTTTTAATCTCATCTCCTACCTCTTCACTTCTCCCACTAGTAGAAGCTACACTAACAGATTTACTCATGTTTGCTGTGCTTGATTCTCTTCTTCTTTACCAATATTGAAACAAATCTCTTTGCAAGACTCACTTTACTTCTATGTGCACAATTCTCAGAAATTCAAATCCTTCTGATCAACTGAATACTCTGCAACTTCTCTAATTTCTTCTCTCTTCTCAGAATACCTAGCAGTTCTTCGCTCTGAAATTTTGAAAGTAAGGTAAGTTAAAATGAACCCTCAATCAACTCTTTATGGTAATTGTTCCAAGTACACGACTCATCATTTAAAAATTCATCAATTCATGTCTTCAATTCAGCATGTTGTGGAATTAATTAAAAACCTAGCCATAGCTCATGAGTGTGACAGGAAATCAAATTCATATATGTGTAAAAGCTTATAAAATTCAAAGGTGATGACATGTCTCAGTGTAATTGGCTCTCTGTCATACATCTCAGCTACCCTTTCTTTACAGTAATCAATATCCAAGCTTGTCATTGGACACTGAATGATTCATGTTGTCACGTCAGACACTGTCGCCTTTTCTTACTATTTGATATTTAAGTGACTGTGCAACCGTGTATGATTGGTTGTCTAAATTTTCATGCTCTTTATCCTCTTCTATAAGGATTGGATCTGACCATTTCCCTATAATCTTCAATGCCAATATTTTGAATGGTAAAAAGAATATTTCGTTTCGCTTTGAGAAGATGTGGTTAGCCCACCCTAACCTAAAAGACAGCATATCCAAATGGTGGAACTATAATCAGGAAGGTACTGCTATGTATAAGATAGCCAAGAAGTTGAGTAATGTTAAGAG
>MU223089.1:7275515-7287466 GCA_018584345.1 Thuja plicata
AACATCCTAAAACAACAAAATCTCAAGAAAGATGCATTTGGATGGAACATAATGCATACATATTGACTGTTATGGAAGAAAATCAGAGAAAAACAGTGAAAACATCATTTTATTGATTCAAATCTTAAAAACTCCTTTTCATTTCGACCATCTCTGCCTTCCCCCTCCTACCAACCCACAAATAAGCCTCCTTTTATGCATATAATACCATCCAAATGGTTATAACCTCCTTCCAAACTGACTATAATCAGTTGGAACCAACTTGTTTACTAATCTCTATGTTGTCAACATTGACAACTTTGTTGTCAATGAGATAACTTACATCATTGTTTGCACTTTATGATATATTAATTATTTAATTACATCCAAATGAACTATTATTGAATTATAAAACCATAATTTAACCAAACTTTTATATCTACCCCATTACCCCTTACATTAGCCCTTTAGGCCTTTATTAGCCAACTTTGGCAATTTTACATTTTATGACTTCATTACATTTCATAGGCACTAATGGCCCAAATTACAATATTTTAGACCCTTTAGGTCCTTTTAGTCTTCATATTTCTTCAAATACTCTAGGATCCATGAGTGACCCTAGTTTTCCTCTTTAGCCTTTTTGCTTGGCCCTGGTGCTCCTGCACCAGTATGCAGTGGTTTCCTTTGAAATCTATCATCCTCTTTAGAAGTAGTAGCTTTTGTTTTAGAAGCTATAATATTCTCAGGTCTGGTATGAGAATATTTTGAAGACTGCAAAAAATTTATCTTTTTCTTCATTTCAATTGTTGCAGCTTCCATTTGAGCCTTTTCTAACATTTTTTCCATGGTTTCCTTTTCAACTCTAAACCTTTCCAAGTTAATTTCTAACTTGGAAATTTTCTCTATCAAAGGCTTCCAAAATTTAGGTTCTTGATCTATATGTTCACTCATCCTTTGTTTACTTTTATTCATTTGTAAAGAAGAAACCTTATGAGTGAATGGTATTTCTTGGTCCTTCTAAAGCCTCTTGGTATCTTTCATAATTTGATGTTTTGAAGATCTTTTTCTATTGTTATCAACATCCTTATGATCATTCTTTTTCTTTCTCATTTCTCTCTCCTTTTTCATTTGTTGGACTAGGGTGAGCTGTTTCAAAATGAACTTCTCTTTTTTTGCTAGTATATCAGAAGGAGGATCTTCTGAATCTGAACTAGGTGTGCTAATCTCCTCTCTCTCATTTGAAGTATAAGTGACTGTGGGTGTTTCTAATACTCTTTCAGTAGCCTCTTCATACTCTGAAGTATTTCCATCATGAGAGCGCTGATTGGTATTCATGTCTCTCCTAACATTACCCTCTTTACCTCTTGGAGGGGTTTCATCCATACTAACCTGATTTATCTTTTTCCTCCAAGACATTCCCATTCTTGAGGATGATGGGAGTCCCTCATGTAATACACTTTAAGGATCAGTTCTCACCCTTGACCTAGTATTGATTTTGAAAGACATTTATTAACCTTGCACTAATCTCAGAAACTTTCTTTTAGAGTCACCACCCAATAACTTGGGATGAATGAATACTTATCAAAGGATAATATGACAATAACCACCGGGATTATTTGTAAAATTTTACTCTTTGAAACACCAGAGACTTCTGATTACTTTGACTAGAGATATTCTAAAACTTCTCAATCAGACTTTATAATCTCTTTTTCCCTAGTAGAGTCACCAATTTGTTAGGGATTTTTCTTGTATGAATCACAGTGCTTGAAATGACTAATTGGACACCATGCTTTCCAATACTGATTCAAATACAAGGAAAGCCTAATTTCTAAGGATTGGATAAGATCCTTCTTCATTTTTGAGCTCCACAAATACTCAGGCAGGTTTTACCTTTTTTATGATGACTGATCACATAGTATAATTTATTGTGGACACTGATTTACTATTAGGAGTTATTGAGCCAACTTATGAAACATTCTGCATATGACCAAGCATAAAAAAATGTAAAACTTAACAAGACAAACCATGGTTATAAATATAGCATAAACCAGTGATATAAGGACTTTCATCCTTCTTCCTTTTAAGGAGGGATAACCTAGTTAATTCACTCTCTAAGGAATCACTAAAGTGGACACTGTCCTGCTGACATGAGTCCTTACTGAGTTTAGTTTATTTGTTCTTAGTAACAGAAGTATTTTGATTAAAATGATATTGAATAGTTTTGAAAAACTTGGATGATGATAGATTATTAGACCAAATCTCAGATCAGTGCCTATCCTTTGGGATATAGAGTCAATAAGCTAAAGTTTCACAGAAACAAAATACTGTAAGTTGTCTTACAACCTACATGCAATTCAGATAAGTTGCCTTACAAATTACCTAGTTACCTCTAGAATATTGTATCAAATCCTTGAATATTGTTATGCTCCCTGAAACTACTCACAAAACCTAGTTCTTTACTTGAAAGAAACTTGCAAGTAATTAAATAATTACCTTGTAACCAGAACACTTAAAAATGCCTTACAGATTTAAACGTAAAAGAGCATACACAGGAAATAAAGAGAAAACAATAGAAAAGAGTAAAATTGCACCGTATTTTATTGATATGATCCTGCTTTCATACATGAAAAGTTTTGAAGCTTGAAAACAATAGACACCAATTTAGAAAGTTTGACTTTTGTAATATATTTCATCTTCTTCTATAATTACAACCTTTTTACTATTTATAGGGCCTTAACCATCTTGGAATCCTTTTCTTTAGGATGCAACAAGCTTCGGATGGGCTAAAAAACCTAACCCTAAAACTACAGAAAAGACAAAAAAGGAGAAAGAAGAAGCGGTGGAAAGACAAAGTCAAGAGATGAAATCTGATATTCTTTGTTCTTCACTTTTGCTGGCACCTTCATTCTAAAAATATTTATGGTGGTTGGTAACATTTATGTCAAGCTTAGGTGACCGCCCTTACATTCTCACCTATACTTTCCTTCAGTAATAACTAATTTCTTTATACCCTATAGTGAGGCGCCAAGTGTACACCTTCATTTGTCGTCCAAGATTTCTTCCTCCACCGCAGGCTTCTTTTTCTTGGGCCTAGTCATCAATTCCCATGCTGTCACTTCATCATCTATTGGCCACTTGAAATACTAAGTGCCCTGCACTTGTGCCTTTTGTCTCTCCCATCTAACATCAGTGATGTTCTTGACATCCACTAGGAATTTATTAATGTCTGTCTCCGCCTTGAAAGCTTCATCCAAAATCTTATTGAAGCCTTCAACATCCAAATCAGATCCTAAAATGAATGCTTCATTATTAGGCATCATACTATCAAACTCATTCTTCCATACCTCCAAGGATTTTATCTAATCATCTTCTCCTCTTAGTGAAGGAACAAATCTATTGAAATCCAAGGAGAAAATGCTCAATTTAATCTCTACTTGATTCAACTTTCCCTTGAAGAATGATAGGGCCACATTTACCCTTTTAATCTCATCTCCTACCTCTTCACTTCTCCCACTGGTAGAAGCTACACTAATATCCTTACTCATGTTTTTTGTGCTTGAATCCCTTCTTTACCGATATTGAAACAAATGTATTTCCAAGACTCACTTTACTTCTATGTGCACAATTCTCAGAAATTCAAATCCTTCTGATCAACTGAATACTCTGCAATTTCTCTAATTTCTTCTCTCTTCTTAGAATACCTAGCAGTTCTTTACTCTGAAATTATGAAAGCAAGGTAAGTTAAAATGAACCCTCAATCAACTCTTTATGGTAATTGTTCCAAGTACATGGCTCATCATTTGAAAAATCATCAATTCATGTCTTCAATTCAGCATGCTATGGAATTAATTAAAAACCTAGCAGTAGCTCATGAGTGTGACAGGAAATAAAATTCATATATGTGTAAAACCTTATAAAATTTGAAGGTGATGACATGTCTCAGTGTAATTGGTTCTCTATCATACATCTTAGCTACCCTTTTTTCACAGTAATCAATATCCAAGCTTGTCATTGGATGTTGAATTATTCATGTTATCACATCAGACACTGCCAGCTTTTCTTACTATTTGATATTTAAGTGACTACGCGACTGTGTATTATCTCCTTGTTGCTGACCCCAGTCTTTAACCCTTGATTCTCTTGGAGACTTAGCGACTATGTAAGTTTTTCCTGCCTTGGTTAACCATAGTTTACTCCTGGCGATCACATGACTGTGAAGAAATCAAAGTCACTGGATGTTAGAAGTAACTCACATCTTATTCAAAGACTCCACGACTAATAGTTATCCTTATTTTTCACGGTTATCTCCTAGTCACTGAGTGTTTACTTTCCTTTACGAGACCCCACGACTACCGTTAGTCACTTAATCACTGAAAATCAATGTTAAGTGTCAAATCCTTCAGAGACAATGTGACAAGAACTTTTACCCTTTAGTTCATTTGGAGACTACGTGACATACCCTAATCTCTGAGTCATGAGTACCTTTTCCTTTAGGACCTTTTATTTATAGACTTCATGACCACAATATGATCTCTTAATCATTGCATCTGACAGCTCTTGTTAAATCGCTAAGTAATCTATCATACCCTTAGATTTTCTAGAGACTACGTGACAACAAAGGCCTTTACACTTAGTCTCTTAATCACTGAAAGACTCATTTCCTTCGAGAGACTACATGACATAGTTCATTAATAAACTCACCTTGGACATGTGTCTCCTTCATTACTCATCTCTGCATTGCTAAATGGAAAGCTGACTTAACATCTCAATCCGGCGACAACCCGACTGTGTTTTATCTCAAACTGCATATGGTTAGTCGTGAAGTCTCAGCATCTTTCTCTTAACCGTCATTCTTTCTGGAGACCATGTGACATGAAATTTGTACTGGTTTACTTAACTATAGACCAATCTAGTGACCACATGACACAAATAAATCGCCAAGTCTCATGATGAACCACTAACTGCTGATCTCTTCTCGCGACACTCCGACTTGTTTGTGGGCCCTTTCACAAACTATTAACCTGTTTTCTCATTCAGTGACTACATGACATGAAGAGCTCTACCAAGTCTCTAAAAGCCAAAGGAATATTCTAATTGTGTGAGAGACATCCTGACACAAGCTAATTGCCAAGTCTCAAAGAAAAAAGGTATATGCCATTCAGATTACGCGACTAGGCGACCAAGTTTTAAACACATGACTTAAGTTATTAAAAAAGTAATGCCAACATAGAAGTGTGATAAATGTCTTAGGGTTTTTTCTTATTTTGGCACAAAACAAGACCTAGGGTTTCGATGCTTTGCAATTTTACATGGATTCTGACCCGAAAACCTGAAGATTTTAATAGGGAAAAGACACATAAACTGAGAGACTTCTGCTTCTAGGCAAGAAACAAATATGAGGACCACAAAATTTTGGTAAATAGACCAGAACTGGGAATACAACCAACACTTCCTCTTCTTCTTCATCATTTCCTTTGTCAAATATTGGACCATCTGTTATGACAAGATGTTTTGATTCGTTAAAGCCCAATCCTATTTTTTCTTTGGTGTCCTTGAATTCCATTTAATTAGTTTCAATGAACCCTTAACCTTTATCTCCTAAAGGTCCTTTTCCTTTATATCCCATTTGTTTCAAAATATCATAACCTTTGCAATATTTTTTTGGAGATATTTCTACCCGCTTTACTTCACTTTCACCCTTTTCCTCTTTATATAGCCATGATAAGACATCTCTATCTTCATTTTCTTCTTCTTGAGAGGTTGTAGCTCTGACCATTCCTATGGCTTCATGGATAGCTAACACCTCTGAGGATGTAGGTAGAAATTATGTTGATGGTTCACCATATGGTTTCGGAGATAAGGGGAGATTAACCAATGATGGAATTGTATCCAATTTGTATTCACCCATGCTAGTTTCTTGAATTTTTAAAGATTTCCCAAAGATTCTCATTACCATATCTTTTGATGTTTCTGTTACCCTATTTTTCATCATGCCAAAATAATAGACAAATAGTAAGGGTGCATTTAGACGCTTTCATTTAATAGTGTCTTTCAGGTGATGTGGATCAACATATTGTTATTGCATTCAATATCAAATTTTAATTGTACTCTAGATATTGATCACATGTCAAAATAGCCAAATTCATAAATTGATCATTACGTGGTGCATTCATACTGAATGTAATTTTACAAAAAGTTCTTTCATTCTTCATACTTCAAATGTTCTCTCATATTTCAATAAACAGAGTACAATAGACAGAATAGAAAGAAAAGAAAGGGGTATGAGTGAGTCCTCTACATTACCTTGAAGAGTCTGCATATCTGGAGCTGGTTGTCGTGTCCAGTCCTAGTCCTCCAGGTCTCCATCTGAATCTACATCTGTCTGATTTTAAGTCTTTAGGGGTTGTCCTGCATCATAGTTAAGAGATTGTTAGATCCGGTTGGATCTAAGAAATGCAAAAGAACAAGAACATCATACAAACCATCAATTATTTCATGGCTGCATATACTTCTGATATTCAATGTAGTAGAAAAATGAGCATGCACATAAGGTGAAAAGCAATGTTAAATGACAGCACTATCTCATTATGTTAGTGAGCACACCAGTGGTCTGATGGATGCCCAAAATTGACCACTGGGTCATGTTCACTAACATAATGAGTTTGTTTTGATGTTTTTAAGTCAAACACAGAAATGCATTGTTCAAAATGGACCAGTATTTATCACAGTCAAGAATAAAAAAAGATGCAGATTAAGCTGGTTTCTATGATAAGAATGCTATAAAAAATGCCAATGATTGCCAACTTTCCAGTTTAAGATACAAATGATGCTGCATAAATAATGGTACAAATATGTTCTTACTGTTCCTAAGTATATTTTCAAATCATAAACATATTGGTTGCTGAATACAAAAGAGTGCTTCAAGATTAGCCATAAAATGATTAAATGTTTACAGTTTGTTTCTAGTGAGTGGCACAAACCCGTGTTCAAACTTCACTAAGTAACATTCTGGTGTTTTTTTTTTGAATGTCATGAGCCCGTGCTTGAACTTCATTAACAAATAATAAACATTTATATCTTGTTGTACTTCATATGATAAATTGCAAATTCAGTATCAAAGGAAAAATGTACAGTAATCTGCTACAGGAACAGTTTTTACTAATGTTGTTTGTGCCAATTGAAATGAATGTTTACATTTTGCTGAACTTGTCAGAAAATGGTAAATTTGTTCATATTCAGAATTTTTGACGAGATTTTTATCAAACGTATATACTGGAGTATGAGTCAACTTTTGAAAATTTGAACTCAAGTTCAATGATATGCAGTAAAAGCTTGTGGTCATGACCAAACTATCATAGCATTGATAGTAATGCAACTTTTCAGCAACAAAGAAGACACTGAATATCACATGGCAGGGTAAGATCATTATAGTGCTGGATGCAATGATGCCATTTTAATGATAATACATCTTTGATGATAGTTTTGAAGTAAAGGCTATGGAAAGTATATTTCAAAGGTATATAAAACTTTTGATACAGTTGTGTTTTTTCATAAAGAGGAAACATATTGGAAAGATTGTAGATTTGGAAAGTTTAGAAACTCAGCATGCTATTGGTTTTGCATCTAAATATTGATTCCGAGGCAAATGCAAATTTTGCCAATTTTCCAGTTGAATACACTTAAATCAATTCTATGTGCTCCCCTGAAAGGATGGGGAAAGAGGAATGTGCTTCTATCTGCATCCAAACTGCATTTCATGGCTTTCTGGCAAGCAGAGCCCTTTGTGCTTTGAAAGGATTGGTGAGACTTTAGGCTCTTGTCAGAGGACATGAAATGAGGAAACAGGCTGCTATTACCCTACGATGCATGCAAGCTTTGGTTATAATTCAGGCTCGTGTACGAGCTCCAAGGGTGCGCATGGCAATGGAAAATCATATGATCGAACAAAAACTCGAGCAGCAGCTTAGGATTGAGGCTCAAATCCGTGAAGCTGAGGAAGGTTGGTGCAACAGTGTAAAATCAGAGGAGCAAATTGATGCTAAGATACATCAGAGGCAAGAGGCTGCGACTAAACATGAGAGAGCCATGGCTTATGCCCTCACTCATCAACGGCAAGCAAACTCAAGACTAGTACCTAAAATTCCTGAAGGATTTGAGCCTGATAAAAACAATTGGGGTTGGAATTGGCTGGAACGTTGGATGGCAGTATGCCTGTGGGAGAATAGAATCCTAGATCAAAGCTTGAAGGATGGTTTGGAGAATGTTGAAGAGGCTTCAGATGTCAAAAACTATGGACATGAACCTCAATCTAATATAGGTGTTAAAAAGGTTGTCTTGCATTCTGTTAAGGCAAGGCAGAAGAATGCAGGAACTATTTCTGATAGCAACCAGACATCTTCAAGAAAGTCTAATATAGTTCTTGGTACTTCTGGCTTGATATCATCAAAGGTTAATTCAAAGTCATCAAATGCCTCTGTTGGAGTTAACTTAAACAACAACTGTAAGCACCGGTTATACGACTACTAGTAACAAGTACAACTGACTTCAAATTTATAAACCATGGGTATACTTTCAAAAGAAACAGTCATATTTGAAAACAACAGTGAAGTATCAGCAAGAATCGAAAATATAGAGCCGTGAATCATGATTACATTTTCATTGCAAATGTAAAACAGGGAGTTTGAATAATGAACTTACAGTTTGATGCCAAGTTCCCTGTTTGGGTTGAGCTCTAGTGCAATAAACACTGATCTCCAGTGCAACAGAGGGTTCGAATCCAGCAAGTCTATTTCATTCACAGTCAATGCCGAGCTTCTTCAAAGACTTTTGAACTCTTTTCTGTATGTTAGGGTTTCATTTCCCCTAAATCTTCTTTGTGAAGAATTAGATAACTCAAGTGCATGCCAAGATGAAAATGAGATAACTTTTTGAAGTCTGCCAAGAAGATCAATGCATTCAATGCAGATGGTAGTGCCAGCAAAGCCTTGAAAACCGAGCATGTCACCTATTTCCTCACTCTCGAGACATGTATATACAAGTGGATTGAGTCTTGTCGACTCTCCACTTTGTATTAATTCATACTTAGATTTTATCTAAGTTTAGAATTTAGGTTTTAGATTTATGTCTAAGAGTTACTTTCTTTTATATTATATTTTAATATTAGTCTTTTCTAATATTAAAGTTAATATATTTTTGGCATTCTTTTGTAAAAAGGATTTAATTCCTTATATTAGGCCAAAAATTTGGGGAAAAGGCTTTTATGAGGAAGTTTGTGAAAAGCTAGTTGTAAGGCTGGTTTTTAGGCATCATTTTTGCCTTTGATTTGGGGATGATCTATTTGTTTGAGAGGGCCTTTCTGGAGGGAGATCTCATTTTCAAGATTAGCCATGTGGGCTATTTAGTGGACTTTCATTTTCATGGTAAGGGTTGAGATTTGGTGGAAAAGGAGGTTTTAATGAGCTACTTTGTTCCTATACCACTTTTTCATGCATTTTTGTATCCATCTGGTTGCAGATTTTGGAGAGAAGGCAAAGTGAGCTTATTGTTCCTTAGTGTCTCAGATTCATGTTTGTAATCACATTTTGTCAGATTTTGGTGAAGAATAAAGTAGATGTTTCATCGGCTCATACATGTGGAGTTTTGATTCTATGATCCTGTTTCATCTTTGTTTCCAAGTGTTATTTTCATTATTATCCAAGAGAAGTGAGTGCATTTATATTCCTTCCTAGGGTGATCAATTATTTAAAACCTTGCATGAAAATGTATGTTTGCTGACTGTTTGAGCTATTTGTGGTTTTAACCCTAGTAGTGAAATCTGTCAACCTATATGTTGAACAGAGATTTGAAGTATCAAACCTTTGATGTATGAGGTGGAGTTACTATTTTATCTTTCCATCAAAAGTCTGAATACATTCTTGGTGTATCACCCCATTTTCCCTTTGATTTTTAATCCTTTTTCCCTTTTCCCAATCAAGTTTCAAATCAGGAGGTGATATCCCGAATCAAATAGGAACCAGCCTAGAATCTGGAGATTCCTCTTCACTCATAGTCTACCCACAGCTAGGAGAGGTTTCCATTGTGAAGATGGAATTGTCGTGTAGCCCTAATGCCTGAGTTAGGGTGACAATTCTAAACCTGAACAGTTTTTGGCACGCCCGGTGGGACACGTTCTTCAGTGAATGGGTCAAATTACGTTAGATCACTTGCTGGTTCTGGTGTGCTATCAGAAACATTCAGACCTTAGAGAGGTCACATTTCACATATCTGGTGGATCCGTGAAGGAAAGTCTATAATTTCAAAAGGAGAAAAGCTGGTATGTTTTAAATTATTTTATCTTCTAATTTTCAGCCTCTTAGATGAATAAAGATGTCATGTTATCAAGGAGGGTATGCTTACCCAGATGGTCAGTTTCTAATTTTTCCATCATTTCAAGAGAATCATTTTTAGTCTTATCAAGGCCAGCAATCCCAATATGAGTTTCATCATTCTGCAAATGATAATGTTTCACAAAATAGAGATACTGCAAGTATGTTGCAGGATATGCTTATGCAGATTAAGGATAATAAAAGGCAGCAAGAGTCTGAATTCCAGCAAGATTTGAACAGGCAGCTAGAGGAGCATTCTTATCAAGCCCATATTCAACAGCAGCAAGCATTAGCTCAGCAAGATCAAGGTCATCGAAGGTATCTTGTTGAACAATACAAGAGAAATGAAGCCAAGCTTGCAGGAGGGTTAGAAGAAAAAAAGAAGGTTCATGAAGGAGTGTTGCAAGCTCAGAAGGATGCCTATGAAGAGTTGGAAGTTCAACTAAATATTTGTGAAAAAGTGGTTCAAGACCAAAGAAATCTGATAAGAGCCATGTTTGATAGAGGTAATGAATTTCAAGAAGAGAAAGAAAAGGAACTGAGAGCTCATCAAGAGTTTCATGAGAGATTTCAAGAAGAGAAATAAAAATAATTAAGAGCTCATGAGGAGTTTCATGAGAAAGAGTTTTGGGATCAGCAAAAGAAGATAAAGGTCTTGGCTTCTGCAGTTGAAAAGTATAAGAAGAGCTATCAGATGCAGATTGAGAAATGTTTTCAGCTTGAAGAGGAGAAGGAGACCATCAAACAGAAGGTTGCTGATCTAAAGAAGGTTCTTTCTCAGCAAGATGAGACAAATAAGATTGCAGCAAATCAGAATAATTGTGCTGATCATAAGATACTTCTCCTACAAAAGAATCAAGAAGAAGAAGAGGAAGATCAATTTTGGGATGATATGGAGCAGTTTTGCTTGCATCTTGATGTCAAACCCACACTTCTAGAAGGTACCTACGAGCTGCAGGAGATTATTCCCAAGCATAATGATGAGCAGATCAATCAGACTGAAGAAATTTCTTAGGAACCTGTATCTATCAAGCAGAGCTCCAAGTTCATTATCAGACAAGGTTGTCCTATCAGGCATTTGGCCAAGATTGATGTTATCAAAGAAGACCAAGTTGTACCAGCACCTCTGCATAATATTCTTTCAAAAGATAAAGTTGAGATAGAATTCAATCAGCTTGCTGTCTCGTATGATCAAGTAAGTAAAATCCTATTGTTGTTTGCTGATTCTCTTCAAAATAATGGTGTTAACAATCAGCTAGATCAAGTAAGGAAATTTCACATCAATCTAATTCTTGACAAGCAAATGATCATGTATATCTCCTATGTTCATCTCATGATAGCTTTCCAGAAGCATGTGGATTATTGTGAGCTTAAAAGGATGGGAAGTTATTTTTCACAATCAGTGAATGGTTTTGTTTAGCCAGGCTACAAGCTGGTTAAAGTAGGTTAGTTTAGGTCTTCCAGTTTCCCTAAGTGTTGTCAAGCACAATTAGGTCAGTTTTAGTTTAGTCTTCCCAGTTTTCAATAAGTCTTCAAGTTTGCAAGGTCTTCCAAGGTTGCTGTCCTAATCTGCAAACACAAGGAAATCATTCCTCAGTGATCAAGGAT
>MU223089.1:7288348-7300423 GCA_018584345.1 Thuja plicata
TATGTTAGTGAGCACACCAGTGGTCTGATGGATGCCCAAAATTGACCACTGGGTCATGTTCACTAACATAATGAGTTTGTTTTGATGTTTTTAAGTCAAACAGAGAAATGCATTGTTCAAAATGGACCAGTATTTATCACAGTCAAGAATCAAAAAAGATGTAGATTAAGCTGGTTTCTATGATAAGAATGCTATAGAAAATGCCAATGATTGCCAACCTTCCAGTTTAAGATACAAATGATGCTGCATAAATACTGGTACAAATATGTTCTTATTGTTCCTAAGTACATTTTCAAATCATAAACATATTGGTTTCTGAATACAAAAGAGTGCTTCAAGATTAGCCATAAAATGATTAAATGTTTACAGTTTGTTTCTAGTGAGTGGCACAAACCCGTGTTCAAACTTCACTAAGTAACGTTCTGGTGTTTTTTTTTTTAATGTCACGAGCCTGTGCTTGAACTTCATTAACAAATAATAAACATTTATATCTTGTTGTACTTCATATGATAAATTGCAAATTCAGTATCAAAGGAAAAATATACAGTAATCTGCTACAGGAACAGTTTTTACTAATGTTGTTTGTGCCAATTGAAATGAATGTTTACATTTGCAGAGCTTGTCAGAAAATGATAAATTTGTTCATATTCAGAATTTTTGATGAGATTTTTATCAAACTTATATACTGGAGTATGAGTCAACTTTTGAAAATTTGAACTCAAGTTCAATGATATGCAGTAAAATCTTGTGGTCATGACCAAACTATCATAGCATTGATAGTAATGCAACTTTTTAGCAATAGAGAAGACACCGAATATCACATGGTAGGGTAAGATCATTATAGTGCTGGATGCAGTGATGCCATTTTAATGATAATACATCTTTGATGATAGTTTTGAAGTAAAGGCTATGGAAAGTATATTTCAAAGGTATATAAAACTTTTGATACAGTTGTGTTTTTTCATAAAGAGGAAACATATTGGAAAGACTGTAGATTTGGAAAGTTTAGAAACTCAGCATGCTATTGATTTTGCATCTAAATATTGATTCCGAGGCAAATGCAAATTTTGCCAATTTTCCAGTTGAATACACTTCAATCAATTCTATGTGCTCCCCTGAAAGGATGGGGAAAGAGGAATGTGCTGCTATCTACATCCAAACTGCATTTCATGGCTTTCTGGCAAGGAGAGCCCTTCGTGCTTTGAAAGGATTGGTGAGAATTCAGGCTCTTGTCAGAGGACATGCAGTGAGGAAATAGGCTTCTATTACCCTATGATGCATGCAAGCTTTGGTTAGAGTTCAGGCTCGTGTACGAGATCGAAGGGTGCGCATGGAAATGGAAAATCAAATGATCGAACAAAAACTTGAGCAGTAGCTTAGGATTGAGGCTCAAATCCGTAAAGCTGAGGAAGGTTGGTGCAACAGTGTAAAATCAAAGGAGAAAATTGATGCTAAGATACATCAAAGGCAAGAGGCTGGGGCTAAACATGAGAGAGCCATGGCTTATGCCCTCACTCATCAATGACAAGCAAACTCAAGACTAGTACCTGAAATTCCTGAAGGATTTGAGCTTGATAAAAACAATTGGGGTTGGAATTGGCTGGAACGTTGGATGGAAGTACGCCCATGGGAGAATAGAATCCTGGATCAAAGCTTGAAGGATGGTTTGGAGAATGTTGAAGAGGCTTCAAATGTCAAAAACTGTGGACATGAACCTCAATCTAATATAGGTGTTAAAAAGGTTGTCTTGCATTCTGTTAAGGCAAGGCAGAAGAATGCAGGAACTATTTCTGATAGCAGCCAGACATCTTCAAGCAAGTCTAATACAGTTCTTGGTACTTCTGGCTTGATATCATCAAAGTTTAATTCAAAGTCATCAAATGCCTCTGTTGGAGTTAACTTAAACAACAACTATAAGCACCAGTTATATGACTACTAGTAACAAGTACAGCTGACTTCAAATTTATAAACCGTGGGTATACTTTCAAAAGAAACAATCATATTTGAAAACAACAGTGAAGTATCAGCAAGAATAAACAATAAAGAGCCATGAATCATGATTAAATTTTCATTGCAAATTCATTTCATTGCAAATTTAAAATAGGGAGTTCGAATAATGAACTTACAGTTTGATGCCAAGTTCCCTATTTGGGTTGAGCTCTAGTGTAATAAACACTGATCTCCAGTGCAATAAAGGGTTCAAATCTAGCAAGTCTATTTCATTCATAGTCAATGCTGAGCTTCTTTAGAGACTTTGAAACTCTTTTCTGTATGTTAGGGTTTCATTTCCCCTAAATCTTCTTTGTGAAGAATTAGATAACTCAAGTGCATGCCAAGATGAAAATGAGATAACTGTTTGAAGTCCGCCAAGAAGATCAATGCATTCAATGCAGATGGCAGTGCCAGCAAAGCCTTGAAAACTAAGCATGTCACCTATTTCCTCACTCTCGAGACATGTATATACAAGTGGATTGAGTCTTGTCGACTCTCCACTTTGTATTAATTCATACTTAGATTTTTATCTAAGTTTAGAATTTAGATTTTAGATTTATGTCCAAGAGTTACTTTATTTTATATTATATTTTAATATTAGTCTTTTCTAATATTAAATTTAATATATTTTTGGCATTCTTTTGTAAAAAGGATTTAATTCCTTATATTAGGCCAAAAATTTGGGGAAAAGGCTTTTATGAGGAAGTTTGTGAAAAGCTAGTTGTAAGGCTGGTTTTTAGGCATCATTTTTGCCTTTGATTTGGGGATGATCTATTTGTTTGAGAGGGCCTTTCTGGAGGGAGATCTCATTTTCAAGATTAGCCATGTGGGCTATTTAGTGGACTTTCATTTTCATGGTAAGGGTTGAGATTTGGTGGAAAAGGAGGTTTTAATGAGCTACTTTGTTCCTATACCACTTTTTCATGCATTTTTGTATCCATCTGGTTGCAGATTTTGGAGAGAAGGCAAAGTGAGCTTATTGTTCCTTAGTGTCTCAGATTCATGTTTGTAATCACATTTTGTCAGATTTTGGTGAAGAATAAAGTAGATGTTTCATCGGCTCATACATGTGGAGTTTTGATTCTATGATCCTGTTTCATCTTTGTTTCCAAGTGTTATTTTCATTATTATCCAAGAGAAGTGAGTGCATTTATATTCCTTCCTAGGGTGATCAATTATTTAAAACCTTGCATGAAAATGTATGTTTGCTGACTGTTTGAGCTATTTGTGGTTTTAACCCTAGTAGTGAAATCTGTCAACCTATATGTTGAACAGAGATTTGAAGTATCAAACCTTTGATGTATGAGGTGGAGTTACTATTTTATCTTTCCATCAAAAGTCTGAATACATTCTTGGTGTATCACCCCATTTTCCCTTTTTATTTTTAATCCTTTTTCCCTTTTCCCAATCAAGTTTCAAATCAGGAGGTGATATCCCGAATCAAATAGGAACCGGCCTAGAATCCGGAGATTCCTCTTCACTCATAGTCTACCCACAGCTAGGAGAGGTTTACATTGTGAGGATGGAATTGTCGTGCAGCCCTAATGCCTGAGTTAGGGTGACAATTCTAAACCTGAACAGTTTCATGTGTAAACCCTTTAGGAAATTCATTTTTGCAAGGAAATATGCTATCTGCTTTCACATTGTTGCAGTAGTAGCTTGAATTAACTAGAATAACAACCTCTAGCCTGTTGTGTGGGAACTTGATCCATTGATGATAAGTGGATGGAACTGCCTGAATATCATGTATCCATGGTCTACCCAATAGTATGTTGTAAGCTAAATGAAAATCAAGAACTTGACAAATCACATCTCATTATATTGGGCCTATGTTAATAGGTAGCATGACTATTCCTTTGGACGATCTTTCTTCCTCATCATATGCTTTAATTTTTATCTTCCTCCATGGATCAATAACATGTTCTGAAAATCCTAGCTTCTTTATCAAACTAAAGGTACACATGTTCAAACCCGCGCCTCCATCTATCAATACATGCTTTGCCTAAATTTTGTGAATTATAACCTCAATATGAAAAGGTTGATTGTATGGATGATTCAAAGATTTTTCATCTTCTTCCGAAAAAGATAGATAGTGAGAAGATGTTATATGACCAATCATAGCCTAGAATTTGTCTATGTCTATGTATTTTGGGACATTGGATTCATGTAGGATTTATTCAAGGAATTCCATATGTACTGGAGAGATCTTTAGTAACTCAAATATAGATATTTGAGCTAATGTTCTTTGTAACTGTTCTACCAAGTTGTAATTAGAAGATGGTGAGGGAATTGTTTGTGTTGTTGTTTCTAGTTTTGGAATTATAATAGCAGGTGGTTTAGATGACGTTGGTTACTTTGATGAGGATTTGAACCCTTTTATTGTTACCTTGGCTTGACTATGCATTACTGCATTTGAATGTGCCTCTTTTCCTTTTACACCTTTGATAGTGATCATACTGGTTGATGTATCTTTTACTTTAAACATGTTGATCACATTATCAGTATTTGAATAGGTGTAGTTAACCTCATTTCCTTTTGACTTAGAGGCTTCTCCTTTTTTGTAATTTGGAAATGGTTTGGTCAACAACATATGATCCTCATTCAAAGTATGTCCTTCCACCTTGATCTTATATCCATCTACGAGATCTTGAATGACATGTTTGAGTTTAACACAATCATTGGTCTTATGTCCTTTATTTTTATGGAACGCACAATATTAATTATCATTCCACCACCTTGGTTTCACTTAAGGTTCCCATGGCTTTGAATCTGATAAGGTAATGATTTTATTGTCCAAGAGAGTCTTTAAAACTATCTTAAGGGGTTCTCCTAATGGAGTGAATGTATGTCTAGGTCTAGTTATCCAAGGCTTGTTCTTTTTCCCATCATTGTTTTCTCTTGGAATTGTTTTTGTTGTTGTTGTTCAAGCCTCTTTGTTTTCTTGTAGGATACTCGTAATATTAAACACAACTAGTTTAAATTTCACATTAGATGTATCCACAACTCCATCATTAACAACATTCTTGTTCTTGTTCCACCATTTAGGATTATCCTTGTTGTAGTAGCAGTTGTTTTTGGAGGATTTATTGTCTTCATAGAGAATAATTTCTCCTTTTCTAACCATGATGTCATCTGTTGGAAGTACAAGAATGGGAAAGCAAGATACTAAGGGGGGGGGGGGGAATCAAATCTTAAAAATTTAACAACTTAAAANTTGTCTTCATAGAGAATAATTTCTCCTTTTCTAACCATGATGTCATCTGTTGGAAGTACAAGAATGGGAAAGCAAGATACTAAGGGGGGGGGGGTGAATCAAATCTTAAAAATTTAACAACTTAAAATAGATTGATCCACTTTCATACATATATGATATTAACCTAACATCAGATAGCATCCATAACATCAAATATGTAACTCATAACACGGAATTTTGATAACCCAGAAACCCAAGTACGTAAAACTGGGGTGGGGATGACACCCACAAAATCTTCACTACTATAGCAATAAAGTGTGCCTATTAGGTCTAAAAAAGTTTGATTTCAATATGCAATCTACCTAGTTAAAGGTCTGTTCTATTAAGAACTAAAGATCATTACAATCTACCTTGTTAAAGGATTTCAACTTACAGTAAAGTAAGCACTTGGCTAAGAGATTTGAAATGGTCTGCTAAAACCACTCTGTTAAGAGATTTAACCTGATACACATGTTAGAATGTTCCAAGTAGTGATCCTTCATTATGAAATTAGATGCTGATGACAAATCTTCTCTTTTCAATAAATTCTGTGATCTCTCAATCTGATATGTCTTTACTCTGCTTATCATTGTTCTGTCATTATGCTTGATCTAGGCTTCTTCTCACAATGACTTACTATTCATCTCTCATGAACAAACAACCCTTCTCTGTATATCTCTTGCTCTCACACACACTCCCTCTCTATCTTTTAGGGCTAGAAGCCATCTTATTATATCTTTTTGGATCTGGCAGTGAGATCTAGATCAATGATCAAGATCTATTTTTTATACCTCCAATGCATTCTGATTTCCTGATTGGCTCCATGCCATGCATAGTATAAAATAATTAAATGCAAAATTAACTCAGTAGAAAAATATTAAATGTGTATAAATGTCAGCTCAGATCTCATACAAGTAAGCCTCAACCATTTACATCAAAGTTTGAATTAATTCTGACATGTATGCAAAAAAATTTCTTCTCAGCACAACACATCTTTGACACTCGACGCTTAATATTCTACTTGGCTTGGCATGATGTAACGCGGAAACCTAAAACTTGCTCAGCAATGTTTCTCGGCCTTGAATGTTTAGCTCGGCCAGAGTGATAACCAACTAAAATTTCCTAAGTAAATGACTAAGTGTGGGTCACTAATCGTCAACAGAACTTAGGGATTAACAATCTCCCCCTTTGATATTAGTGGCAAAAACACACTTATCATTACAATTCATTCCATCCAAAATATTGTCTAAGTACATATTGTACTCCCCCTAGGAATGTACATCATACTACATACAAAAATTTCCATAGTATACATGCCTTCAAAACAAATATTTACATGAATACCGGTACTGATCTCCTTTATGTTGTATCCTTGTCAGTTTCCCCCTTATTTTTATCACTGATAGCTGGTGGGGTCAAGTTATACTTATCCAAAAATTGTTTATGAAGTTGTAAGGTATTCTCAAATGTAGAGTCCCAACTGTCCTTGACAAGCTTCATAATCTCTATTTTCACTTCTAGCTCAACAGCTAGACTTACTAAGTTTTCTGCAGTTGAGAGATGAGAGTCTCTCTTAATCAATTCATTTGAAGATAAAATTTCTTTCTGAATGACCTCCACATGAGGTATCAGACTTGTCTAAATAGTAATCAACTTGGTCCCAATCTGACCATCTTCAGCCATGAGCTTGGCTCTCCTTTGTGCATAAGTTAGCCTGTTAGAATGTAAGGAGCTAGTGCTAGCATCCATACTTAGTGAACTTCCAGTTGAATTTAGGTCTAGTTGCAATTTATCTAAAGCCTATAGATTATCCTTTGTGAAGAATTCAACATCAGATAACCTCTTATACAATGAATAGACATTTGTTGCAACTCATTCTAAAATTTCTACCAGAGAAGAAAGTTCAACTTATTTTACTACAATCTCTCCTAAGATTTTGCAAGTACCTTTTTCTCAAATTTCCTTGCGGACAATTACAACAATTTCTCATTGGCTTCAATATTTTCATCATTTACCTTTTGCACAATGTGAGCTAACTGTTCAAGAATAGGGGCTTGAGGATTTTCATCCTCCATGTCAAAAGCCTTTACAAATATGTCTTTTATGTCATGCAACACTTTCTTTTGCTCCCTTTTCAGTTCCTCCTATCTTTTCTTCCTCTTAAGTAACTCCTGAAGAGTCTCAATCTATTCATAAGACAAAACATTGGGATCCCATGGTGGAATCACAATAAATTCATCTAATGTGACATCTAGAATCGGAGACTTCTTCCTCATAACTTTCCTCCTCTTGAATTCAGGTGAACTACTACTTGGCTTAGTTTCTACAATACCTTTTCTAGAATCAGTAGTTGACACCATTGCATCCTTTAGTTCAATCAAAATTGCCTGCTGATTAGGCATACTTCATGTCTTAGTTCCAGTGGGAGTTGATGATGTAGAGTGTGGTAGATCAACCAACACTTGCATTTCCTCTTGTTCTTTAGGCTCACTATCAGTATCTCTTATCTCCTCACTACTATCTAGAACTAACTTGACAACCTCTAAAATAGGTGAATGTTGTACAATTACCTCTTGTTCAATTGTTTTCTCCTTTGCTACTTCTTCTTGATCATCCTTATCCTTAGGTTCCTCTTGAGTTTTCTCTTCATCTTCCTCTGTACCCTTTTCTTGTTAAGCCTCAATTGCCTTGATAGGTGAATCAATAGTTGAGTCCTTCAGCTCATCCTGACCCTTGGCATCCAGATTGCTAGTAATCAATTGTCACATCAATTAGACTATCAATAGTCAGATCAACACTGTTAACTATCTTTGATTGATCTTGTACATCTATCCTAGTCTTCTTAGGCTCAGTTGAAATTTAAACTATTGATATCTATGGTACAGGGGTAGATTCAATGTCTTTATGATTCGGCTTAGATGTTCCTTCATTATTTCTCTTTTCTTTTGAAACAATCAGTCCAAAAACTTCCTTCCAAATTCTAGTACTCTATTGTACTATCCCTTCAATATCATTCGTCAAGATAGCATAACCTCTCTGTTTAGGTAAAATTTTTTGCTTATACTCTTCAACAAATTTTTCTCTTTGTTTCTTGGTTAGCTCAGGAATGACTTGAGCTTATGTGCCTTCCCTAATTTGTCTCTCAGTTGTGAGTGCAAACTCCCACTTTCCAGATAGAAATTCATACAACTCACTCAACACATTATCTCCTATTGTTGTAGGGGTTAATTTGAAATTACACATCATTTCTAGGAGAGCTTCCTGAACCTTATGTTTGTCTCCTACCTTCAATTTTTCATACCATATAAACTTGAAACCAGATAACTCTGCATAATTTCTCAAATTTTCACATACCTCATCAATATCTGCAGGTTTCTTTAATGGTACTACTGGTATGTTGCTGGGTTCATCAGTTTCTATTATGTCCTTGTCACTTTCTGGATCCAAATGTAGTTTTCTTCTTGATCTCTTAACTTGTAGGCTCGACACATCCTTTTTTGCAAATTTAGTCTTTGATCCAGAACTACTTTATCCAATCTTCTTTGCATACACTTTTGTTTGTTCTACTAGTGATGTGGCAGCAGATGCCCTTGTCCTTGGATGATTTCCAATGGGAGGGGTAACTCTAGGTTTTTATTTACTTGGATTTGTTACCTTTTCTACTGCTAGCCTCTTCCATTTTTCCTTAGCAGTGACCTCTTCTTCAGGATCACTGACTTCTACTTATTTTTCCTCAGATACATCTTCTCCTTGTCTAGTAGATATGTCTAGAGGTGCATCCTCTATCTCCTCATCACTCGGAAAGCCAACCATCTTTTTCAGATTTTTCACAATCTTTTTTCTTTTTCTTTCCATGGTTCCTACCTTAAGATTCATCAAAATCTTTGCCTTTGCTTCATCATAGTTTCCAAATATTTTATCTTTAGTATCAATCTCCTTTGCTAGGAGTGTTTTGATAGCTGTTGATGCTTCATCAATATTAACTTCATAGGGAAATGGATCCAGCCATGATACCCTAGGTGTCACAGCCTAAATATAGGTGTATTCTATATCCACTAAGAAACATATCTCATCATAGTGCTTCTCCACAAGTGAATTGGGAATTCTGGTCCTCAACTTCATTCTCTTTTTGAATTCCACAAAACAATTTCCCATAATACCATTGAAATTGCTGCCTAATTTCTGAATACATTCACTAATCTGTAAAGTGATGGGTCTGTCCTTCTTCCAAACAATATTTCCTAATGTAGGAAATGACTTATGTACATAGAAGAATATACATATTAACAAAGAGCCAAACTTACATGATGAAATTTTGGCTTTCCTGATTGATAGTAAGTTCTCAACTAGTTGTGTCAACTGTAGCTCGACAAGGTCATAGGTGTGATTCTTTTTGACTATCTTCCATGCGTGGTCCACGGCTGTACAGGGAACACTATCCAGTTGGCTTGACTCATAGAACTTGTGTCCAATCACTCTTACTCCAAAATCAAGTTCCAAGTCTTTAATTAAAGAGATAGTCATTCCCCTGTTGTTCCAAACAGCTCCAGTGTTAGCTGCTATCTCTTCTTTACTTTGGTCTCTCATAGTTCGTTTACTGCTGATAACAGGATACCCAGTAACTCACTGGATAATATATTTTGTGATATTTAATGGTCCATTTTCCAGCCACATATGCATATTATGAACTCAGCTTAGGACAACCTTAATCCATTCATCCTTGAATTCTATCAAAAATTCTAGCGATGTCCTTCAGTCGGGTAGTCACGAGAGTTTTATGTTATAAGGCTTTATAAGATGGGACCCACTGCTCAGTCGGGTGATCGCAGGAGAAATTAGCAGTTATGAAAAATTTCCTTAGACTTCACGATTTACTTCATGTCACATTGTCGTCAGATCAGCCCAGGGTTCACGGTTAAGTTTTCCTTCAGTCGCGTGGTCTTGAGACGGGATGACGGTTAACAGATAACAGCCCAGACTACGCGACTAACTGTTTGATGTTGATAGTAATGCTTAGTCGGGATGTCACTAGAACAGAATGATGACTCAGCTCTTCAGTGTGCATTGAGTGAACCAAAGAGCAGGTGACATCTGTCATAAGGTAAGTGGTTGTCCCAAGATCGCCAGAAAGGAGAAATGGATTGAGCGACAAGGAGACTAAGGTATTTTTGCCTTCAGTCGCAGGGTCTCCAAATGATTTAAGGGCATACCCAATTATTCAGTGATTAAGCGATAGCCGTTGGATGAAGGAATCAAAAGATCTGACGGTGGTCGCAATGTCTAGAGAGAAAAGTGTCCCAGGGAAAAGGTCCTCCCGACTTAGCGATTAGGGCATGTCGCAAAGTCACTATAAACAGAGAAAAGGAACGTGCTATATGTTGAGGTAAAGTTAAAGGTATCTCCCAACTGGGCGACTAAGGCTTGTCATGAGGTCTTAAAAAAAAACATGAGCATCCAGCGACAAGGAGATAACTGAAAAAAAGTTAATGATAACGGCTAGTCACCTAGTCTGGAAAAGAAAGATGAGTTAAAGTTAACTCCTCGCGACTTTGGTTTTTCTATTGTCGCTAGATCGCCAGATGGACTTGGGTCAGCCAGGGTAAAGAAAGTATATTGTCGCCTAGTCTGGGAATGGAACCATGGTTAAGAACAAGTGCTCGTGATAAAGAGACTTCCTACAGTCGCATGGTCGCCTGATCAAGAGATCTAGAAAATGGCAGCAAGTGGTTGACATGAAAGGGTAAATCTCTCAGCAACCAATCAGAGGCTAGAATGTTGATTACTGTGCACAAAAGGTAGCTGAGATGTATGATAGAGAACGAATCAGAATATGACATGTCAGCTGTCTTAAATGTTTTATGATTACGCCAAGGATCCATATTTGAAAATTTGATTTCCTGTCAACTTCGTGCAACTACGGCTAGGTTTTTCAAAGGTTCACGGCATGGCAACTTAATAGAAAAATTGACATTCCCGAATTATGAGCTATGTACTCTGAATCATATGGCTATAAATAGATGATAGTGCATTCATTCTTGTTCACCGTGCTTTCAAGTTTTCATAGCTAAGTTGCTTGCTTTCAGTGAAAGGTGATATTTTGAGCAGTTGCAGTGTATCCTGAGTGATCAGAGTTTTCTAAATTGCAGAGGATTGTGCTTAGAACAAACAGCTGATATTGAAGATTAGATTTGTTTTAATATCGGTTGAAGGAAGGAAATTCAAGGTGCTTGCAGAGATGAGTAGGGCTGTGAGCATCACTTCTAAAAGTGGTGGGAGTGGTGAAGAGCAAAAAGGAAAGCTGAGCTTCTCTGATGAATTTCTCCAGCTTTTGCCAGGTTCAACACAAAATAGGAAGGTTGATGCAGGTGTTTTCAAGAATTATTTCAAGGACATTCGAGATGCTACGACCCCAGGCACAACAGGGTACTCTCTCTTTACCTATTTTTATAAGAATTGTGATAAGCCTATCCCTATTTCAAATCCTTGGACATGTGGTCTGGGTAGGTTATTAGTTCCTGATGTGTTCTTGGATGTTGACCTATTTCTTGACCTAGAAAATCATTATGACATCCTTACAAAGACCATCAAGAGAGATGATGACACTGCCTTGTTAATTTTAAATGGAAATTCTTTCATGCAAGCCTTTAGCCTGTTCAGTGCCATGTCTACCAAAATTGACATGAAAAGGCAAGAAAAGAGGTATAGTGCCAAGCCAGGAATTGCGAAGAGCTTGTTACAGAAGCATATGCCAAAAGAATTGAGAGATCATTTAGGTCCTAAGGCTGAACCATACCCATATTATTACAAGGACCTACATTTTTATATCAAGTACAATGCTTATGCCCTTTGCA
>MU223089.1:7323873-7336371 GCA_018584345.1 Thuja plicata
ATGATTTGATCAAGGAAATTGATATAATTGATATTGTTGATATTTGAAAATATTGATTCAGGGATTTGATAAATTGAGAAATGGGGCCCAAAGTCTAGGCGACCATTTTAGGGTGCATACAACAGTCATCACCAAGCATGTAATGGCTACAGTCATGATGTTGTATTATCTGACTCCAAGCACTAATGAGGGAATGATATGTTGAGTATCTTGGGGAAGTTACTATCCTCCTTGAAAAAAGATTATCACCTTTCGGGGGTGAACCAGGTGGCTTCTCTGCTATAGCGTCTAGTATGGGTCTCCATTCAGTTGTATCCTTTGTATCCGCACAAGTACAATTCAGGAATATAGCCCCACAAAGAATCTTAGCATAAGAAGTCACGTAAACATGATTGAGACCATGAGGCCTTAATTTGTGTTAGACATGTGTTAAGTATAAGGTCAAATGATAACTGAATTCTAAGGCTTTGTCCCTAAGAAGTAAATTTAATTAATGTGAGTTGGAGTTGTGTGGCTCACACCTCAATCTCACATGGGTCGTTCCCGATAGATTTTTTCCTCAAGCGACATGACCATCTAAAGGTTAAAGAAAAAAAGAGGATTGCCAACCTTGGAGTCTAGATTTCTGATTCTCCACTATGGAGAAGAGCATACTCTCCTATCCATGTTTTCTCCTATAAAACACATCATGCAATGTTAATTTCCCCAAATTTGACCTCAAATTGCAATCTAAATTTTGAGTTTCTAATTTTTCCAAAGGGAAAAGAGCATAATCCTCTGATTAGATTAAAAATTGACTTCAAATTCAATTAAATTCCTATAAATAAATTAAAACAAAAATGATGTTTAGTTTCTTTCATTGAGGCAACCTGAAAAACCATGAATTAGTAGTTGGACTATGTTTTTTCTTTTTGCAATATTTGGCTTGCATATTCTCTTTCAAACATCCTGCAAACAATGTTAGTGTTACCCAAATTTTTCACATGCGGGATAGCAGTCATAACAATTAAAAATTTGCATAAAGAAACATCTCTTTGACATTACTACGCAACTAATGAAAATGAATACATTTCTATTACATTCAT
Source organism: Thuja plicata (assembly GCA_018584345.1). NCBI lineage: Eukaryota > Viridiplantae > Streptophyta > Pinopsida > Cupressales > Cupressaceae > Thuja > Thuja plicata. The sequence continues at coordinate 7,324,959 of MU223089.1, forward strand.
ATTATGATATTTCATTTGTCCTCTAAGTATTGGTCAAATGCGCACTTTCAAATTCATAAATGATCATTACATTGTGAATTCAAACTGAATGTATTAGACAAGTGTTTCCTTCAAGGTTACATCTTGCATGCTGAAACTTAGAGGACATATGTAGAAAAGAAAGTAAGATAGAAGTATGATAAAGTCTAGGGATCTATGTATTACCTTTAAGAGGTCTTCTAGTTTCTGGAGTTGTTCATCTGCATCATCTGAAGTCCTCATGTCTTGGTTGTCTTGGTCTTGTCTCTGTCTGTCCTCCATCCTAGGTCTTTTGTTGTTCTTGTTTCCTGTATCATCATGGTGTAAAAGATGTTAGATCCAATTGAATCTAAGCAATACATAGTTCACTAAAGAACACCATACATCAATCATACTCCCTAAAATGCATATTAACCGATGATATCAATGCAATAGAAATGTATGCATTTACATTGACAGAATAATAACATCAAAAAGACATGTCTTTATAAAAGCCTTTGTTGTATTTAAAATATGTAGTGAGTGTCACGATCCCGTGCTTGAACCTCGTTTACATGTGCAAATGTTCAACATGTGCCAGCAATAAGAGAAATCAAAACTATAGTTTATGAAAACATTTGTGCATAAATATGATAGATTTTTCACAAGTATGCAGATATACATAAACATTAAGTGATGTATGTAGATGCATGGTGGTGTTGATACAATTAAATAGTGCAAGTCATTAAAAGAATGTTGTTATGTCATAAACAGAGTATCAAATATAGTATTGAATCTAGTGCTACAGAATGGTCAAAATACAAAGCAAATATGTATGTGCAGACAAGAGAAAAGAATGGTGCTATTCAAGGGTAAGAGAAATAGTAACATAAAATGCACACAAATTTTGCTAAAATCTTGGTATGCATATGCAAAATAGAGCAAATAGTATTATCTAAGAGCAAAGATAAAAGGATGTACTTTAGTGTTGAATAGATAAGCACATTAGTATGTGTGGGTGTCACGAGCTCCTACTCGAACCCCACAGACATAAAAAATCAAAGGAATGAAGAGTCTCCATAATTCATATGTAAAGATTTGAAGTAAAAATGATGTTTCTTATTGAATTCAAAGTGACCAAAATAATAGAAATATACATGTTGACAGGACATTGAGATGAGCTTCTATTGTTTCTAATGCCAAGCTAAAGACAACCATCCAACAGTGAGAGGGTCAGGCTGAGAGCAAAATGTGTGGTTATAACATAAAAAATAGGGAAGATCCCAAATTTAACAACAATGATAGTGATCTCTCTGTCTCAGACAGTGTGTGTTTAGGCATGGAGCCCAAGAAGATAGCATAAGGATAAGCACATACAACAATGGAGGAGTCAACAATAGGTACAAGCACAAAGGAACCCCATTAATACAAGGAAAAATTAGTGCCAGTGGAGTCAACAATGTTTGTCTATTAGTAAACTGCAGACATTAGCTAAGATGAGGCTCATCCTCTCTCTGATGACAGAAGCTATGTGGGATGTATTTATTGTTACAAAGGAGTGCTCATGTGAAGATGGATACAAAAGGGACTTCACTATTAAAAAATATAATGCATAAGATAGAGAGAGGAGCGACTTATCTCTGGTTTGAAGGTCAAATTCAATGAAGCCAGCACAGTCTGCATCCCACACATCAATGAGTTGATTCATTTTTGAAGATCCCATGACATTATGAAGCCTGGGCTTTGCAAGAACAAGCATGAGCTGTGCCAATATATTATGGCTAAAAAGACTCCAAATTGAAAGTAGAGCCCACTGACAGAGAGAGCCCTGGCTCTTCTAATTCAAAATATTATAAAAAATGAAGAGTTCCAGTTCAACATGTGCCATGTAAAATCCAAGAGGAGTCGAATCTAGTTAAAGAGGGCAAACAGGATAAGAGGAACTCAAACTCGTTGTTCTAAAATAGTTAATGCAAAGAGTGAAAAACTCTAGCAACACTCCAGATAATGAATGAAGAGACTCCAGTTTGCATGATGAAAAGTAGGGAAGCCAAGAAAATAGTAAGAACTTGTAGAAATCTCCACTATGGTAGTGCCCAACAACAAAGAAACCCTAACTTCTTTCCAAAGCTACAGATGCAAAAAGTGAAATAACTAAAAGGAAAGCCTTTCCAAAAGTTGAATAAGATTTGAAATCCACTATGAGAGTAGAGTAAATACCTCTATCAAACTACAATGCATGACAACTCAGCTACAAGAGATATTTTTTGCATTGTATGGGTCATCTTGACCATGGTCATAAGGTGTCAGGTTTTGGATAGGTTTAGGCTTTGATCGAGTTAGGGTTTTATGTTATGGATCAGGCTTTGCTGGAGTTAAGGGTGTTTAATTATGGTGCCAGTTATATATGGGGATAGGGTTCTATGTTATGGCAGCAGCTTTAGGTTTTGGGATATTTTGGAGGGGTTATGTATTATAATATGTTGATATATTAAAAAATATGTAAATAAAAAAATATCAACTTTAGGAGACCTTTTTGGGGGGAGAACTTTAGGAGACTTTAGTCATGCCTTAGATTTAGGGTTATCTTTATGCTTGAGGAAGAAAGTTGAAGAAAGGATGGAATTTTCTAAATAAGCCATGTGGGCTATATAGTGGATCCTTTGCTTCATGTTTAGGGGTTCAAGATTGTAGAGAGAAGAGATTTTAGTGAACTTCTTGTTCCTATAGCTACCTATTTATGCTTTTGTATCTATTGTTGGTTCATGTTTGTGATATCAATTTTGTGCAAGAGGATGCTTGTGTTCCTTGCCATTATTTTGAGATTCATTCATGTAACTGCACACAGATTTTGAGAAGAATATAATTTGATCTATTTTTCATACATCTTGTGGTGATCATTTGTTCAAATCCTATTCAATTTTATGCATTCAAGTGTAATACATCTGTAGCATGGATTAGTGGATTGTATCGATTCCTATTCTAGATTATAGAATATAAGCCTTTTGCAGAATATGCATGTTGTTGATAGTAAGATTGCTATTTGTGGTTAAACCCTAGTAGTAACCTTCAAATTAGCCTATGTATTGGATAGTGAGTGATATTGCAGAGATCATTAGGGTATGTTAAGTGAATGTCAGTTTGAGGCTTTGAGAGATCTGAATCTTATTTGGTGTATCACATTTTCAAGTTTTATTCATGCAATTTTAGTTAGAGTTTCTCCCTTTCCTTCCCAAAATCAAGAGAAGATAGTATAAAATTGATACCCAAATTCAATAGGAACTGGCCTAGAATCCAGAGGCTCCTTCTCAATTATTGTCCACCCAAAACTAGAGAAGGTTTCCATTATTAGGATAGAATACCTATAAAGTCCCAATGCCTGAGTTGGGGTGGTAATTCTAAACCTAAATAGTTAGGCTGCTTACAATCAATCAAATGCATCAAATTCACCCATTAGTCGTTAGAAATCAACTAATTTTGCAAATTAGGACACCAGATGCAATCCATAACTTTAACTAAATGTGTGCCTTTACCAAATGCGATCCAATATTAACTAAATGTGATTAAGTATCTTGAATGCGATCCTGAATTAACCAAATGCGATTCTCACCATATGCAATCCTGGATTTCCAGGATGCGAGCTAGGATTTATCAGGTGTGATCCTGTTGCTAGGGAGTGATCTTGTTAACCAGATGTGGATCTGCACTACTAGACAGAGAGTTATAATGAAGAAAATTCTCTCAAAAAGATGTAAAATATAGGGCTCTGCCCCATGATGGGCACCAAAAATATGTGTGTGAATATTGTACCTGCAAGAATCAGCAACATAACTCTTCAATATATCATTAGATCAATGGTTAGTAACACCAAAATCAATTGAAAAATATAATAAACCAAATGAAATTGACATATTTCTTCCCATTTAGAATGATTTTGGTCTATCTAAGATATTCTCTCAGAATATGCATTAGATTAGTAACAATACAATGCTAAAATAGAAGATTCAAAATGATATAAAACCATTAGTATGCATCTTAAGCTAAAAACATGACAATTCTAAATTCATATGATCCTTTAAGAAAATGAAATGTTCACTAATTAGCTAAGAATGCATGAATTCATTTCTGCAGAATAAGCCTAATGCAAGATCGTAATATTTTCTGATTATTTGAGCTCAAAATTCACTCCTTTTATGGAGGATAAAGTGAAATGAATGGTTGAAATTTATTCTTGAGGAGTAATAATGATTACTCCTTTCTTGATCCATGTGTGTCAACTCCCATTGGTTCATCAATTGACTTTTTCCCTTTGTGGTGAGTTATAATTTAGGAGTGTTTACTTAATTTGATTTAATTAATTACCTTAGCAAAATGATTTAATGATATTGATTTGATTTAATAAATCAAGGTAATCAATTAAGAATTAAGGATAGATTTAGCCATGGTTAATGCTTACTTTAAGGGATTTCATTGATTTCAAAGAATAATTCCAATAATCAAATAATCAAATTATCATAATTGGAAGAAAGATCTCCAGTTAGGGCAAAAGGCAGTCTCGGGTTAGAGTAGCCCAATTTAGGGTGGTTACACTTGTATTTTGGAGTTGACTGGTGAGAGTTACAACATGTTTTGGGTATACGAAGACAATATAGTAGTGGAAGAGGGCATATGAGTGGTCATGAATATTGAAGGAGTAACATACGAATTCCATAATGGCTACTTTGGATTTTGGTCGGGTCCTATCCCATCTTTGTGGATGTATGATCACCCATTGTTTATTTTCTATTGGGTTATGTGTTGAACACATTTTGTGATGCATTTGTGAGCCGACTGGGGAAGTTATGAGATTAGGTTTATATGTAGAGATGTTTTTGAAATGTGAGGATGCATGTGATATATGTGGATGCATTGGGATGCTAGAATAATGCAGAGGATGTTGCAAGCTATTACTGGAACTACTTAAGCATAAAACATGCTTGTATAGTTCAACTTTTATGATAAATCATTGTAGATACAGTTTTTTATTGTAAGAGTAGTGAGCTCCTTATATTACCCCTAAGAGGGTTTCTATCCTTTAACAAGGATTTTAACTAAATGTAATACTCAGCTCCTAACAGGGTTAGGTCTCCTAACATGGACATTATACTCTTAGTACATTATTTGTGGGTACCATCCCCACTGGGGTTTTCCCTTGGCCAGGGTTTCCTTGTTAAAAAATCATGGTGTTATGAGTTTTTTACTTTATGTGCATGTTCTCTTTATTTAAATAATTACATGGTTAAGTTTGAATTTGTTAAGTTTGATATTAAAATACTGCACTAATTATTCACCCCCTCTTAGCATTGCTTGATTCTAACAATAATAGGCAATGGTAGGGATCGATACATCATGTGGATCTCACAAGAAAGTAATTATGAGTCCATCCCTCACCATATCAGGCACATAAACATAATATAAAGCATAATCATAAATCATGTAAATGCATATAAGGGGTCAATATGTCAGTAAATCTAGAAATATAACCAACATAATCATAAGAAAATAGTTATCATAAAAGAACCATAATCATCCAACTATCAACATATGATATCACACAAAATCCAATGTCTCATAATATATCAAAATAATGAAATAATGTCATACATCCAAGTATCAAAAAAACCAAGACCAACATAGATAACCAACACACACATGAAATGTGGCCCAAAAGAGTCTTGCAAAAAAATTGAAAAGAAAAATATGGGTGGATATTACATCTCCCCTAAAATTAAGCCTACAATAAAAATAGGGATATATAATTCTAAAGATTATTTCCCACTATAGAATACTGAATCCACATGCAGGTTCTCTATTTATAGAAAAAATCACATTATCTTGGTTCTCAACTGGATGATGATTAATGACTACAAACACATTGTGGGGTCTACTAGCATCCTCAACTATCAGTTCTAAAACTACTAATTTGTAACCTGAGAATGATATCGAATCCTAAGGACAATTTGCCATAATATGACCAAACTATACACAATAAATAAAATCCTTCCCCCTACTAGAACTTATCCCAAAACAAGGTGCACTAGACTACTAGAAGCAACATCTACTATGTGAAATTTGATCTTGAAGAACAACTTGATTATGCATACAACGCTTCTAGTTGCGATAGTTCCCTAACTATGAACAACCACTACAACCATGGAATAATTTATTACTTTGCTAACTTTTATCACCCTTGAAGGAAGTAGGATGACTCTACTGAACAAATACAACCTTAATAACTGCATCCCTAAAGATTTTAGATTTGAAAACTCAAACCCCTCCAATAGTGAGGTCATTAATCCCTTTGACAAAGTGTTGCACCTTCACGACATGATCTTTACTAAGGCTCATAGAAGGGTTGTGAAGTCTACCCCTTGTAAATCCTTCACCTTGGCTCTAACCTCCTAGTAACAACTTTAGAATCAAAAGGCATCTTACCTAAAGAAACTAGAAGATAAAATGATAACCCAAAACAAGTCAAAAAGAATACAACATGAATGATCACAAAGAAATTGTCTAAAACACAAAGAGTTATGTGTCTATGTTTGGTTTTCAAATTTTAAATATAAGAAACCTAATGGGCATACAATTCCCAAAGCTCCCATTATAGAAACTCGAGCTTTGATAATAGACATAACCCCCTGCTAGATAACCCAAGAGAATCTAACCTAAACATGATTCTAAGTTGACAATTTTGTGTTTTAAAGTTTACACAACACAAATGTAGAAGCAAGAACAATAAAGGTAAACATAATGGCAAAGCAAACAAGTACAACTAACAATCTCAAGGGTTCCATGGCATAGAGTTAGTTTTAAGTAAAATAATCTATGAAGAACAACCATAAGAAAATAATACGAAAAGATACATTTGCTGGAGTCGTAAGATACATCTCATACATCTCATATACAACTAATACCCAAGGTATACATAATGAATCATCATCCACTACACAATTTGCAAGGTATGAAATAATGAATAACAATACATCTCACCCCTAGAATTGATGCCAACCAATATACAGATAGATACAATATACATCATCATGATAATGAATGAGTCTCTAGTGAAGAATAAGAAGATAGAACAAAAACAAGGATCATCCAAGCATGAAAAATAACCTCGAATCTTAATGGTAACAAGAATAACTACCACCCAACCACATGGAATGCTGAGGTCCACCCCACCCTTCTAAGGAGATAAATATCAGGCCCACATAAAACATGTATACAACAAGAAGGAATAATGCAAGGATATACAAGACCATCAAAATAGGTATGAACATGAAGATCCTAGAAGCTCTCTACCATAATAAGGATTCTAGACATTACCAGAGGCACTATACAAATGTAGAAAACCTAAGATGCATATAGGGAAGTTTCATCACATACGTCTAACCCTTGAGTTATCCTATTAGCCTCTTTGGACTCTGGCGCCCAAGTGACCATACATGGCTCAGTAATCCTTTCATACAAACAAGGATCCTAACTATGAAAGCATCTTCTCACACTCGAACCTAGCTTATACTAGCGCACAAGGAATAGGCAAGGACCATAATTATCTCATTAATGTTTCACCTAATAAATCTATTAAGTTATCACTTATCAAGCTACTTACAATGAGTTATCTCGACAACCACTTTAGGGCATCGACGCCCATTGCAAGACACTTCTCCTCTATACACCTAGATAAAATAATCTAGGCACAAAGATCAATACATACTAATGGTAAACATAATTCTCAAATCTGGCTCCTGGCCATACATAAACTTTCTGGTTCTCAATTAGCCATACTCATCATAAATGTACTCTCAAATGATCACAACATTCAAATGAATTCAATACTGAAAATATGGTTAGATAATAAAGATCAAGGTAATAACAAATCTCACAATGCATGCAATAGAAAAATCATTCTATAAAAGGCAACCTACATGTAACACGATGATCACAACATAACCTTAGAGGTGACACGTATAACATAAAATATCAATTCACAATCAAGGTTGAGAAGAATGATCGAAATAAAAAAAACTCATGCAACACAAAATAACCCCTAAAAGCCTATGGTAACCAATCCGTAAGGTCAGATCAATTTCTCCAAACAGATAAAAACACCAGTAAAATACACTTAATAAAAGTTCAACCATTTACTTATTAAGAAAATTTAATAACATGACTTAGTTATATTTTTTTAATCCGAGATAAATATAATATCCAAATTTAAACAATTTACCTTAATGATTAATAAATCAACTTAATATCTTAAAATCATTATTTTAAAGATATAAATAAAATCCCTCAAATATTTTTAACTAATATAAATCTAATGAAAAATAGAATATTAATATTAACCAATATAATTTAATTATAAAAAATTAAAACTAGCTGATATTAATTATTAATTAAGAATTAATATAGAATGTATATTAATTAAAAATTAATATTAATAAAATATTAAATAATAACTAAAAAAATATTTCATTTAAAGTTTTTAAAAGAAATAATAAAAAATAATAAATTAAATTAACACGCAACCCATAGTCCTAATAGTGGGTCCCACACGTACTGTAGGCCTACTGTGTGTATCACAGTTGTCTCACACACCACAGTCCACTGTGTACACAATGGTACCATGGAGGTACCCGTAGCCCACTGTGTCCATAGTGGTATCATATGGTACCCACGACTCATTGTGTCCACATTGGTACCACAGTGTTAACCATGACCACTGTGGTAACAGTTTCACATGTGGTGGGGGGTCGTGGCCCCTGCCACACCCTTAAAGCATATTAATTTAAAAAAAAAATAACTATATTATTTTAAAATACAATTTCCAAATTCAGAACTTTCCAAAAACATGAACTTTAAATATTTTTTTTTAAGGAAATAATAAGTAGTTGTATTTTGCTTTCTCAAGGAATGCAATTTCCATCTACATTTTCTGTCTAAAAGCATGCAAATTTATTTAATAGGGGATTTGATATGCAAAATTTATGAAAATATTAAAATTTTGTTTTAGTTATATTTTCTATTGAAAGCATGCAATTTAACCCCATTTAATGTCTTATCATGCAAATCTAGATCTAAAGGCAAATAATTTTTCAATTTTTTGTAATGAAGATATGAAGTTTATTTTTTGATAAAGGTATATCATAGATCTAGAAAATCCTAATACTCTTCTTGAAAACTGGTATATTTTAATCAAGCCCTAATGCCCAAAATATAGATCTAGAACTAAATAGGAAGGAAAACCCTAGATTCAATGAATATCCCTTTTCCTCAAATTTACCTAATTAAACAAACACAATATCAAATAATGAAGTTTCACACAAAGGATTCCAATATATCAAACACAAAGAAGACATGGATTTGAATACTGAAATTTTCAAAAGTTTTCAATCCCTACCTTAAATTGATGAACGTATTTGAAAAATGATGAAGTAAAATTTAGCCCCAACTACTACAAAGCTTTAAAATAATTCATTAACTTCAAAAATGCCCAAAATCTCCTTCTACCTGATTGAATACCTAAAATGGCCTTCAAGCTCAGATATATAGAAAACCTAGGAAACCGGGGTTTGAAAAACTCCAACCTTAATTAGGAATAAAATTTTGATTTAAAATTAAAAGAATTACTTCAATTTCAATTTTAACTTAAATTAAGTTTGCACAACTGGACTTTATAAATTAAAGTCAATGTCATAATTTATTAATAAAATGCATTTGAAATGCATGATATTATTTTAATTAAATAAATAAAATATGCAACTTAAAGTAATATTAATAATTCAATTATGCAATTAATTTTAATTTTTAGATTTAATATTAATTACACCTTAATTATTAATTTAGGATTGTAATAATTAAATCATTTAATCAAATATAGGCATTTAATTAATATAATAATTAAATAACCAAATATTAATATTTTAACATTATTAAAGGTGTAATTATTAATATTAATAATTACCTTAATTAATCATTTACCGAAACAAGCTAAAATACAACATTCATCTAACATAAACCATCCAAACTGATCAATCAACTAAAACCAATGCAACAAGCATACACAAAAAGTGCTCTCGAATTCACGTCATCTTGACGAATTCATATAGGATCTTTAGTCAGATACTTGTCCATTCTTAAGACAAAAATGTAGGTTTAGGTTTAGGTTTTAGGCCTGAATGTTATCTCACCTCTTTTATCATTGAGACATATGTAAGGGCACACAAACTCCTGCCAAGTCAAGGCAGGCGATGCCTGATATCTGCAAACCTGTGATCACAAAGCCAAACATATATATATATATATATATATATATATATATATATATATATATATATAACAGNACAAAGACAAACATATATATATATATATATATATATATATATATATATATATATATATATAACAGGCAATGGTAGGGATCAGTACATCATGTGGATCTTACAAGCAAGTAACTAAGACTCTGTCCCTCACCATATCAAGCAAGTCAAATAGAATATAAAACATATTCATAAATCATGTAAATGCATATAAGGGTTCAGTATGTCAGTAAATCCATAAATATACTAATATCATCATAAGAAGATAATCATCATGAAAATAACCATAATCATCTAACTATCAACAAACGATATCACACAAAATCAAATGTCTCATAATATATCAAAACCATGAAATAGTGTCATACATCCAAGTACCACCAAAACCAAGACCAACATAAATAGCCAATGCACACATGAAATGTAGTCTAAAAGAGTGACAATAAAACTGAAAAGAAAACTATGGGTGGGTATTAAAATTTCATTCTAAATTAGAGTCAAAAGAATACTAACTGTAGGGATATTGATTTTATAGTGTGGCTATTGATCTAACACGCAAGAAATGTTTCTTTCCAAAACTATAAAATATTTATATACCATATTAGTTTGTAAAAAGGAATGTAGAGGGTATGTTCACCAAGTTGTGAGTCAAAAAAGTGGACACATGTTTGAAAAAAACTCAAATTTTATATAGCCCGATTGCATTATTGAAATTTCAAAATTGTACTAGGGTTGGTAACCAAGCCTAGAAAATATTATTAAAAAGCTCTATCTTTCTCAAAACCCGATCGGGTTATGAGATGTTTCTAATAACCCGATCAGGTTTTGAGATGTTTCTAATAACTCGATCGGGTTATTAGAAACATATTGTATTTTGGAAATCCCGCAGCTTAGGCCATTTTGTAACGCCTAAATCACAGAGCAGCAGAGTGAAGGAGGGAAAAAACATCAAAACCCAATCGTGCTTTGAAGAAAACAACATTTCTTCAATAATTTTCACATTTTCAAGCAATGGCGCCCCGTAACAAAGGTATATATATATATATATATATATA
>MU223089.1:7351859-7393754 GCA_018584345.1 Thuja plicata
TTACCTAGATAGTTCACTATATTTCAAGTAAACCTCAAATGGTGGATTGGGTCTTCACTGTTATGTCATTATATTTCTGATTATATCAACAAGATACCACTCTTCAGATGATTAGAAACAATTCTGAAACAGAGCTTGACAGGGAAATACTAGTGACTGTAATAACAAATAATAGTGGTATAAGGATGCTTATCCTTCTTCTTTTTATGAGTTTAAGCTCAAGGAAGGATAACCTCTTGATTCTCTCTCTAAGGAATCAACAAACTGAATAGTATCCTGCTGATACAAATTCTTATGAGTTCAGCTCATTTGTTCTTAGTAACAAGAGTATTTTGATTAATTTGATTTTGATATTGGATGAGGAACATATTGCAAATTATACCTCAGACCAGTGCCTATCCCCTCAAAATGACTACTCCCTAAACATGTCAGAACTGAAACTCAGGAGCTGGGACCCACTGCATATGTCAAATGAAAGGCATTAAAGCCTCCTCCAAATTTGTATCTCATGAAAATCATCCAGGAACCCTTTTCAATCACTCCAACTGAGTCCTATTACACCATTTTTCAAGGGTACTGACTTGTGCTTGTCTGAAATTTTTTAACATGGTCACTCCAAATTTGTTCCAAATTTAGGAGTACCAACAGGGTGGTGGAGTAGTAGAGGAGGAGATTGTGAAGGACATAGAGGGGAAAAGGTAGATTTTGGGATGTAAGGACCCAAAATGAATTTGGAAAATGAAGGATTTGAGGACTTATGAGTGGATGAAGCTTTTGGATTAGCAAGTTTGGATGCCAAATTGGATATATCTTTGGGATGCATTATTTCAATAAGTAGCTTAGGAATCTACATGAATTTATTTTTGGGCCTTTGTGGCCTTTTGAATTTTTCTTTCTTTTGGATCATATTTTTCTTTTCTTGAATGTGTCTTTTAGATGGGACATGTTGATCCTTTTATTTTTGTTGATTTTGAACTTCATGCACTTTAGCGCTGGCATCCAATTTGCTTCCATTAGCCAGGGTAGGGGTGCATGAAAGTAGATGATGTGGAGAGTTTATGGATGGAATAAAGAAGGGTGAATGTTGGAAGGAATTCAAGGATGTGTGCCCTTATTGATCTTGCTTAGGGATTTGAGGTGATGGAGGAATGTAGGGACCCAAAATGGATGGAAGGGATGAAGGGTTTGATTATGGGATATAAGGACCCAAAATGGATGAGGCTAAGAAAGGGATGGGGTTTGGAACATAAGGGCCCAAAATGGATTTGGAGGGGGAAGGGATGATGTTTGGAACATAAGGGCCCAATATGGATTTGGAGGATGGGTGATGAGAATATTTGAATGTAGATGGAGGAATTTTGGATATGGAAGGGGTGGAAGGCACACCAACATCTTGAGAAATTATTTTTTCAGTGGGATACTTATTAATTTGAACACAAGATGCGAGTCCATGTGAATGGGATGAGGAGGTGGAAGAAATGATAGGCTCTTGAAGGAAGCAATTTTGGATAGAGGTGGATGAATAGAGATTGGATGTATGAGCATCATGGATGGATTGGATAGGTGTGATGGAATTTTGTGAAGGATTAGGATCATATGGAGGATTAGGCTCTTGAGGGGGATCAGAAGGGATAATAGGATATTGGGATAAATTGGAATCGTCACATGAAGTTGAAGGGGTAATTTGATCTTGACTTTGGGGAGGATTATGTGGTGGAGCAAACGGGGTAATGGGATCATTGGATGGAAGGAATCATGAAAGGAGATGGATTTAGGAGATGAAGTTACTTGATCTTGACATGGGGAGGGATTATTGGATAAGAAACAAAAAGGATCATTGGATAGAGTGGGATAAATGGATGGGGGAGGATCTTCAGATGGGAGACTTGAATCTTCAAATGGAAAGGTAAAAGGGATGTCTTGATCTTGATTAGGGATGGGATTGTGAGGGGAATCTTGGGATGGAAGACTAGAGTCTTCAAATGGAAAGGTGTAAGGGATTTCTTGCTCTTGATTAGGAATAGGGTATTGAGTTGGATTAATAAGGGAAAGGGGATCTTGATGTGGAAGGTTAGGATCTTCATCTGGAAATATGTCAAAAGATGGGGAGGGATCATGAGATGGAGGAATGCTTAGATCTAGAGGAGAAGAGGATTATGTGTTATCATGCTTTGGAACAAGAGCTTGATTTGTTTTGACTTGTGGGGGTGGTATGATGGATGGAGTGGAAGCATTATGAAAAGATGCAAGATACTTGATTGGGGTAGCTGAAGGAATGGAACAGGCATGGGGCTTAGGAGATGGGGATGTGTTTTCATTTAAGGGAGATGGACGACATCACTTGGGACATGGGTTAATGACTTGAGGGGATTGGATAACTTCACTTGGATTTGAAGATCGATGCCTCTTTGCTATTTCATGGATCCAATCACTAAATAAGTTTGTGGAAAATGAGGATTTAGGAGGCTTAGGAGATAGGGGTATGTCTTTTTGTAATGGAGATGGACATGGGGATTGAACAACCTTGTTTGGAGCTGTAGATGTACACTTTTCTACTATTTGATCAACCCAATCAAAGAAGTTCATAGGGTATGATAAGTTCTCTAGAGGATTAGGATTATATGGAGGTATAGGATTAGATGGAGGTATAGGATTAGATGGAGGACAATGTTTTTCATTTTGCATGTTGAGGACAATGTTTTTAAGTTCTTGCAACTCTTGGGAAAGATGATCATATGTAGAAGGGGGATAGTGAGATGGATTTCCCTTGTCAAAGGTGGAAGAAGGATAAGAAATGGGAGGAGAAGTAGGATTCAATGTGGGGTGTTGAGGAGGAAAATATGGATAGTTAGGAGGTGAATAGTTTTCAGGAAGATATGAGGTTGATGGGAGTGTTTGATAGGTTGGCTGAAGTTGAGGTATGGTAGAGGATTAGGGTTTGATGTTCGAATGTCCTCAACCATTTCATGAAACCAATCCATATTCATGATGATTGAATGAGAGGATTTAAAATTGGATTAGAATATGAGGTAGATGAAGAAGAGGATTGAAGGTAAGGGATGAATTTGGAAGAAAAATGAGAGATTTTTGGAAAGAAGAAAGTGATGAGGAAATGATCTTGGACTAGGAGCAACATTTTTTGGATTTTTTGATATGAGGATAGGGCTTGAAAGGTTGCTTTGATTTTATGATGATTGGATCAAATTTTATTTTGATCAATATTTGGATTGATTGGTTTGATTTGATGAAGAAACTAGGAGTAAATTGGAATTATGATCGATTAGGATTGATTGATTGATTGATTGGATGTGTTTGATTGATTGGATAAAGAGACAAAGTCTCAAGATTGGATTGATAAGGATTAATGATGAAGGTTTAAGACAAACCTTATTGAAATAGGATCCAATGAGGTGCAAACAATAAGGATTAATGATGATGATTTTTCCTACTCAAAGATAGACTAATGATCTTGAGCAAGATAGGATGGGATAAACCACTCAAGACAGACTAATGTTCTCAAGTGGCAAGATTAATTTGTTTGCTAATGATAAGGATCCTTCTAACACTTTGATAAATCTTCCTACCTTAGATTTGAGATGGAAATCTGATGAAGGTATGAAATATAAGGATTGATATTGACTGATGAAGTCTAATATAGATGATGGTGCTCGAAGTTTCCAAGATTAGGAAAAAATGAAATGAAAGGATGAGAGACTAGAAGGATGGAAGGAAATGGTGGTTGAAAAAGCAACTGATTGACTTAAGAAGAACCCTTTTGAGAGTCTCTAGGAGAGTGAAACTGAATATCCTTGCAAAATCTCAAAATTTATTGATTTTAGGCAGAGACGCCTGTCTAAGAGTGGGGCCACCTATGTGTAGAGCCACCTATGTACAGGCAGAGCCGCCTGTGTGTGGAGCCACCTATGTATAGGCAGAGCCGCCTGTGTAGGAATTTGAACAGAAACTTGGAGTTTTGAATCTAAAATCTTGAGAAACTAGTTTGATTTGGTTTGACTAATGATGTTGAAGGATGTTGCAGTCAAATTATCTGTGGGCAAGAACAATTCAAACATAAATCAAAGTCAAACATTATGTGACCAAACAATCCAATAAGGGACAAAGAAACCTTGCAGATACAAACACTTGTGAAGTCTGAAATGGTATGAAAATTGTAGTGCAATGTGTATGTTTTGATAGCTTTTTCAAGCCCAATATTTCCATTGGTCTCAACACATTCGAAGACACTTCAACATAAGCTACCTAAGGAATGGCTTGATATCAATATATTTTCCCACACTAGATATTCCTTCACCTCACACAAAGTGATGGTGGCTTTTTCCAGGACTATACACGTTGCAGGTTTTGAAAAGAGACTCAATTCTTGAATCGCATAAGCTCCCTCATGCCGCATTCATGTTTTAGAACACCCTTAGGAATAAAAATGGTGAGTGTAAAATCTTCATGTGATCCGGGTAATCCACTTGGATCGATCCTTGCACAAAGATTATGATACCTTCGGAGGTGAATTGGGTAGGACTCTATCTAAAAAGTGTCTAGTGAAAATTCCATTCGCAACTACCTCCCGTAGTCCCGCAAGAGAGATTGAGGTCTATAGCCCTACGAGTATCTGATAATGTAGTCTCGCACGTAGGATTTAGGTTTTGCAACCCTACAATATCAAGCATGAGAATGAATTCTCAAAAATAGCTACGTCCTTTGAGAGATTAGTCTCAAGAGCATTTGATTATAGTGGGTTGGAAGAGGCCAGGTCCGCCTTGTTCCCCACTTGGGCAATCTCGCTCACCGACTATGCTAAAGCTCTCAGGAGGTAGCCACTCTAAAAGGGTACAAAATCCTAATGAAAACAAAAAAAGAGACACAAGTAGGTCTAGTATTTTGATCACTCTAAAAGGATGAGAGCATATCCCTACTACTTGTGATCCTTCAAACACATAAGTCACTTGATTACTTCCTTGGGCTTCTTCTAACTAGGGGGAATTCAGTGGGTTTGGTATTTTGATCACCCTAAGAAGGGTGAGAGCCTATCCCTACCACCGTTTTCCATAAACACACAAGCCCCCTAATTAAATTATGTGAGATAAATCAAAAACACAAAGTTTAATTGTATCTTTAAGGCAACCTACAAAATAGATCGATTAGTAGTTTCAATGTTCAAGTCTTCCACAAGCGTCCTACAAGACCATAAGATTAGTAGTTTAAAAATACTTTGATCTTGGTCAAACATTCTGTAAAATCACTGTTAGAAGACAGAAAACACCAAAATCCTACAAGAAAACTAGATTAGCAAAGCTCAGCATGTAAAATATGATGAAAATAAACAAAATTAAGTAGAGCCACCTGTCTACAGGAAGCAACGCCTATGTGTAGAGATGCCTATGTACAGGCAGAGCCGCCTATGTGCAGAGCCGCCTATGTACAGGTAGAGCCACTTGTCTGGGACAGAAGGAAAAAAAGACCCTAAACTTTGCAAAAAACTAAGACCCAAATGAGCTAAAGCTTGTAAAATGACATCTATTATGAAAGTACAGCATGCAAATATTTCCAAAAGTTCCTAAAAATGTAGAGAAAACCTAAAATGTGATGCAATATGCAAGATAAAACTCATTCTGTCAGAGCCGCCTGTGTACCAATAGAGACGCCTATCTGAGATAGAAAGAAAGTAATAACTAATACTAACAATATTTAAAACCTAATATGCTTGCAAATGCTAAGAATGATTCAAATGACAATATGTACTAAGGAATTAATCCTAAAAATGACTAAAAATTGCAGGTTAAAGAGCTTAAAAAGATAAACTAAGAAAGGAAAATCCCTTTCTGTCAGAGCCGCCTATGTGTAGGAGGAGCCGCCTATGTGTGGATCTTCTTGTGTGTGGAGCCACCTTTGTAGAGGTGGATCCGCTTGTCCATCAATTCATCCAAAAAACCTACAAAATAGAATAAAAACCAGGATGTGGGTCCCACCGGGTGTGCCAAAATGTATGCAATAAAAATCCCTACAGCTGCACAACAAGTCAAAACATGTAAACACAAGATAGATGAATAAGTTAAAGCATGAAAAGAACTTGAAATACAACCTAATCTTCACTACAACCTCCGATGAGCTAAAACAAGTGCACCCAAGACTTGTTTGATTTGATCTTAGAGATTTTGTGGGTGTGCTCTCCCAACACAATGCAATAAATCCCACTATGATAAATGCAAAATGAGGAAGATTTGAGCACAAGTATGTGGAACTTGCCCCAAGTCTTCCAAATAATGTGATGCAAGATGCAAAATCTATACTAAGAATGCAAATGCAAGAAGTTAACAACTAATTGAGATGAAAATTAAACTAAAGATAAAGATGCAAGATTCTAAACTAAACTATGAAAATGAACCTAGATTATCATGCAAAAGATGAGATCTAAACTAAGTGCTCAAGTGTGCTTAAGTGCTCAATTTTCTAACAAGTTCCAAAATGAGGAGTGAGGCCTCCTTTTATGTATTTGCTATGAAAGATGGAGGGCTGAGATTAAGTGATGGAAAATGAGTGGCTGAGATGAAGGGTTAGGTAGGGTTTTGGTGGGAGTGAAAAAGATTAAGAGGCAAGAGGAATGAGTGGCTAGGATTGAGAGGTTAAAGAGAGAGGAGTTAACTTTTGAACTAAAATCCAAATGAAGAGACAAGTGACAAGTGTCACGAGCTCATAATTTTAGAGTTGATCCATGAGAATGCACATGATTAGCTAGAGAAGGATTAATGAATTTAAAAAATAAACAAAAATGTTTATTTAATAAATATAGGAAAAGCTCAAAATTAAATAAATAAAATTTATTTAATTTAAAAGAGAAAAGGGTAAATAAATTATCTAAATAAATAATAATATTTATTTAAATAATAGAGGAAAAAGGCTTAAAAGGCTAAGTGAATTAATTAAATTAATAATTTAACTAATAAAGGGATTAAGACATTTTTTGATGTCTACACAACTCACTAAAATTTTGTGGTTAATTGAACAAGGCAAATTTCCTTTTCAAGCATCCTATTTTTCTTAAATAGGAACAAACTAAATCGAGCTCAATATAGCTTGAAAGAATGAAATTTTCTTTACTTGTTTTGGGAGAAAATGGTTTAGATTAGGAGAGTATGCTCTTCTTCTTTAGAAGAATCAGAAATCCTGACATCCAAAGCTTGCCAATTCTGGTTACATATATTTAAACAGTAGAGGGCTTGTCGGTTGAGGAAAAAATCTCCCAAGAACGACCCAAATGAGAAAAGGTTTTACGCCAACCCTTCCAACTCACTATAAATAGTTTCGTCCTTGTAGGCTAAAGCCTCGGAAGATGGAATTGGTTTTGTTCTTGGAATTTTGACATCATTCCTTGAACATATCTGGGTATATGTAGAGCGGAGTTGCTTGAATCTTGCTTGCGAGACTACATATATTTGGGTACTCATAGGGCTATACGCCTGAATTTTGCCTTGTGCAATTCTATGGAGGACAGTTTTGAATGGATTGCCTAATAATCTACAACAACTTCAACTGAAAGATTCCTAATTCATCCCTGAAAGGGTGATAATCTTTGTGCAAGGAAAAAAGTAATTGCCCCAAGGCACTCATCATATTGTGAACTCACTTGCGTTTGGATTCGGCTAATACAACATCATGACTAGAGCCATTGCATGCTTGGTGATGGTTGTATTTTGATTAGCATTTGAGTGTGTACCTGAGTCAACAAGCAAAGATTTTCATCCTCAACCTAGAGAATAGAAAAAGATGAGTGTTTTTTTCACCCTCCTAACAATGCAAAACTATTTGATGTGTTCAAAAGATCATTAAAAAGACAAGCTCCTCAAAATAATCAACAAATTTCAAACCCTAGAGTACAAGTGTTTTTCACACCTCTTAACACAATCTGGAAACAAGCGACTTCATGCACTTCAAAAATGAACTTTTTAGAACTGACCAAAACTGACAAAGACATCATAAGATCACATCCTATATTTCCCAAGTCGCATGTAGTGTTTAGGATCACATTTGGTATTCTGGATCTTATTTAGTCAGCACATAGTCACATCCAGATTCTAGGATCGCATCTGGTACCATCAGAGGCTCGCATCTGGGAGCTCGCATTCAGGGTAGTGGGTACTTGTAGGAGTTTTTCTTAGAAAGTCTCATTTGATTAGGATACCCTTTTAGCTCTTTAGCTGGTTCTTATTGTCTCTTTTAGTCTCCTGTTGTATTTTCAAAACACTTTCAAAATGTCCACCTTGCATGCCTAGTCAGTCTTTTACGATCAGTTCAATACGTGTGGTCTACCCACTTTCTATTGAAAACTTGGTTCCTAGCTCACTATCAGGGCATTCTAACCCTCTGACACTGGAATCATTTACATCCACCAACAACAAATAGTTACTTTTACCTAGACACGCCCACTTGAATAATTTGAAAATCTCAATTGCACTATTGGGAAATGTTAACAAAGTTGAGAAACAACTTCATGGTTAACACGAGACGCAACAAGTACACAACTAAAGGATCAAAAGTGCCTCCTAAAAAACCACACTTTCAAGGAGAAACTTCTCGTAGTTCCCTTCTCGATCTATATTCCCCACAAATGGATAGCGACACTCATAGATGGAGTGAGGCTTTTGAGGATTATAATGATGCAAAACACCAAAAGCCTGAAGACACAGATGAGGAGGAAGGACCCAAATCTGCACATGGCCCATTCAGATCAGACAGTGAAGAGGAGATCCCTAAAGATGAATACAAAAAACTCAAACAAAGTAAATAGATCCAAAAGCTATTGGAATGGATAATTAATGATGATAAAGAAAAATACTTCCTCCATCTAGCATCCACAGGTGTCAAATTACCCAAATATTATGACATGGAAAAACTCAAGGAAAAGGAGGTACCAAACCCAATATCTATTCTCACCAAACAATTCAATTTGATGCAAACAGAGCTCACAAATCTCAAATAGGAGAAGGAGAAACCTAAAACAAAATACTCTTTGGACACCATTTGTCCATTTCCTTTTGACAAGAGTATCACTATGGTCCCATTTCCTCCCAACGTGGCAAGACCAAAGTATGACAAGTACATAGGAGAAACTGACCCACACAATCATGTAAGGGAATTTTGTGCTCTAAGCATCGAGTACATGCATGAACCTACATACCTCATGCGAATGTTTCTAGGAAGTCTAGGAGGTAATTCCATGGAGTGGTTCTCAAAACTAAATCCTAAGGTCAAGACATTTGAGGAGTTGATCCAACGGTTCATTCAACATTACTCCTACAACATCCAACATGACGTAGCTATGATGGACCTATGTAACACTAAACAATGAACTGGTAGGTCATTTACACACTTCCTACAAAGATGGAGGAAGATTTTTGCACAATATTCAAGGGCCATTCCCAAATTAAAGAAGACGGAGATATTCATTAATAATTTTGTGCCTAAATTGAACTATGTTCTACAAATGCAAGACTCTCCTAGCTTCGATAGAATGATTAAAAATACCCTCTGTATTGAGGAAGTCATGGTCAAAAGGGGAGAGATCACCCTTCAAAATGAAAACAAAACCAACAACTCCAACTCCAAGCCTAAATGGTGGAAGCAAAACAAGAATGTTGTTAATGACAGAGTAGTTGACACCTCTAACATTAATCCTAAACCTGAGGTATTTAATCTAACCAATGGCATGCAAGCAAGAAAAGATGCTAAGGTAACACCTCTCATCCCCAAAGCAAACAATGATAACAACAAGGAACGAACATGGACTTCAAAACCTCAAAGAACATCCACTCCTTTGGGGGAACCTCTTGAGACTGTTTTGAAAACACTGTTGGATAACAAAGTTCTTACGATTCCCGATTCTAAACCATGGGAACCAATGGTCAAACCTAGGTGGTGGGATGATAATTCCTATTATGTCTTCCACAAAAAAAAGGGACACAAGACTAATAATTGCCTCAAGCTTAAGCATTTCATCCAAGACCTCATCGAAGGAGGTAAGATCAAACTAGATGGACATACTACCAATGAGGATCATACAACATTCAACAAACCCTTTCCTAATTACAATCAAGGAGAGACATCTAAAGGGAAGGGTAATGAGGTAAACTACACCTATTCCAAAAATGACAATGTGATTAATATGCTTGACATCAAAACTAAATCCATCAATGTGGTGACAATTAAAGGTGTCTCATCCCACTCAAATGTTGTAACATAGAGCCAAGCACAGGTTACAATCAAAGGACCTCCAAAATTGACATCAATGTCAACATCCAAAGTTCCTATTGTAACTATTCCTAAACCAGTAGCAAAACACATGGTCACTATCCCCGGAGCAAAATATGAAATGGTAGACCAATTGCAATGAACCTCTACAAAAATTTCCATTTTTGAGTTGCTCAAAATATCCATAGTACATCTAGAGAAATCCTAGAACAAGCTCTACATGCTACTAATGTTCCAAAAGATATTAAAATAGACAAGTTTCAAGCGATGGTCAATCACATCTCAGCACCACATTACCTCTCCTTTTCTGAAGAGGATGACAAGTCATTGACCCATCCACACAATCAACCCCTCCATATCGAAGTCCTTATTCATAAATCCCATGTTAGATGCATATTGATAGATGGAGGTGCAGGATTGAATATCTATACACTGGATCTAATTAGGAGACTAGGTCTCTTAGAACAAACAATTGAATCTAGAAACAAGATAAGAATCAAAGCTTATGATGAGGAAGAAAGATCCTCCAGAGGTCTTATTGTTCTACCTATCAGAGTTGGACCAATTGAGAGGAACATCATATGCTCAGTTCTGGATTTACATTGGCCTACAATATCCTACTAGGCAGACCATGGATTCATGAAATGCAAGCTATACTGTCCACTTATCACCAATGCATAAAATTCCCACATAATGGGGTGGAAGTGATGATTCCTACATATGCTAACTACACTTGCAACAATATCAAAGTAGGTAGCATGATACCACACAACAAAGAAGCTATGGATGTAGTTGCTCTTGAAACTACCAAGGACATGGTTATGAAGAGTTTTAGAAAAACCTTGAAACTTGAAGAAACAGCTATGGGAGAGTACAAGCTGGACCTGACTCCTTCATTAACAAAAATTCTGGTGTCACCGAGATCCTATGGAAAACCTTCCTCAACATTCACACCTGCAGCATCCAAAGAGCTAGAAGTACACAAAGCAACTAGCATGATAAAGGTATCCACATCTTCTTCAGATAACATAGAAGACCATGTAGTCCTGGACTAGTTTTACAAAGGAGAATCGGTGGAATCTAAGATCAAACATGTAAAGATATCCCCAGAATAGTATGGAAAGGGATATGATTTCCTCACTCAAATGGGTTACAAAGGAAAGGGACCTCTAAATGACTCAGGACAAGGGCTCATTGAACCTATTCCCATGGAGTTCTAGAATACCAAAGATAAAATAGGACTTGGTTTTAATACTAAAACTAATAAACCCACTCCAATAGAGAGTTCTCACTCAAATAAAGGGAGTGATGAAATAGATGAACTAGAGCAATGGTCCTATTAAAGATTATTACATATTGGCACACAAGACCCCAACTACCAAGGAGAATGCTACGTACCTAGTTTTGAGGTACCACAGGATCTTCACACTCCTTTACTAGCACAACCTCCCATTCAAGAGGTAGGAGACACCATAGCAACAATCACTCAAGAAATACCCCGACCACAAAATCTACATCCTAACTGGGGGAAATTAGTCACAATTTCACATGTCCTTGATCTACCCCACTTTGATCTACAAGCAGATAACCAAGTACATCAAATAACCATTACTAAATACTTAAACATATCTGATGATGATGTAATAGACTCTCATGACTATGAATGGGATCTGCTATTTATCACCTTTGAAGATATTGGAATAGATACAATTCACATGTTTGCAGCTCCCTCAGCTCCTAGTAAACAATTTGACACTCCTCTCAATGATACTAATCCTCCTAAAGTAGAAGAAGAGTTTCTTCCCCTGATCATTGATGGAGACACAGGTGAATACATAAGTATGGAAGAATTTCATAGGCCACAAGCAAGAAACCTCCATTTACAGAGAGATGATGATGAGATTTCTACTAACGAGTTGCTAGAGTTTGGTCCGCATATGACTAACAATGACCCTTTTAATGATGATCTCACTCTTATTGATCTAAATATCAAAGAAATTAAATTAATAGATCATGTCCTGTCGGTTAATGGTCTTGATGCTAACACGATGCTATCCTTCCTAGAATCTGATTCTCTAACATTGGTACTTCCAGACCTAATTGATTGGACTAAAACAAATCCTATTCCTATCCTCAACTTTTCCAATGACCACTCCCTAGCTTGTTACCTCAATACTTGTGAACCTTACCCTTCTTCCACCAATGTAAGGATCAAGAACATGTCACAGGAGGATATCAAGTTTCTTAGTCAAAAACTAAAAAATAAAAAGAAAAAAGTAGACTAATGGTGAAAACCACTCTGTGGAAATATTAGATCCCAAAATAGTAAAGAAAAAAGATGTATCCAATGGTGAAAACCTTTTCAAGGCACCAAAAGATGAGACTCTTGATATCCTCCCAGAACACTTTTAGGAAAGATCTTTGGTATTGATTGAACCAACACAGCCAGTAAATTTGGGCACTGTTAAAAATCCTCAAATAGTTCACCTTGCACAATCTTTATCAGAAAAAGAGAAAGTATAGTTCACAGAGTTCTTTAAAGAGAAGAAGATTAAATTTGCATGGTCTTACACTGATATGCCAGGGCTAGATCCTAATCTCATCATGCACCACTTATCTATAGCTCCTGGGATCAAGCCCGTGAAATAAAAACTTAGAAAGATGCATCCTCATGTTGCATTATTGGTAAAAGCGAAGCTAGAAAAGTTGTTGAAAGCTGGATTTATTCGAGTCATTGCCTATGCAGTGTGGATCTCCAATGTGGTACCTGTTTCTAAATTTGATAAATCTATCAGGATCTGTATGGACTTTAGAGACCTAAACAAAGCATGTCTGAAGGATGACTTCCCTTTACCAAAGATTGACATGATCATAGATCTTACAGCAGGCTTTCAGATGTATTCATTAATGGATGGATTCTCAAGCTATAATCAAATCAAGATCGCCCCTGAGGATCAAGAGAAAATTGCGTTCACATGCGCATGGGGCACCTTTTGCTAGAATGTCATGCCTTTTAGGTTAAAGAATGCCAGTGCAACATATCAAAGAGCCATGACAACAATATTCCATGACATGATGCACAAGAACATGGAGGACTATGTAGATGACACATTGGCTAAATCCAAGGAGAGAGGTACTCACATTGCTGACCTAAGAAAGATATTGGATCAAATGGAATAGTTCCAACTCAAGCTCAACCTGAAGAAATGTGCCTTTGAGGTCCAATCAGGGAAGCTCCTAGGATTCATAGTATCCGCGAAGGGAATCGAGGTAGATCTTGCAAAGGTAAAGTCTATTCTAGAGATGGCTCCTCCATGTAACATTAGTCAAATAAGGATGCTACAAGGGAGACTCTAGTCTATCAGGAGATTCATGTCCCAACTTGCAGATAGGGCACAACCCTTTACTAAGCTACTACATAAATGGGTTACCTTCAAATGGGATGAACACTGAGAAGCAAACTTCAAAGAATTGAAGGGGTACTTGGCTGCTCCACCTATTCTTATGGTGCCTATTCACAAAAAACCCTTACTCCTATATATTTCAGCTACAACTATATCCCTAGGAGTATTAATGGCACAAGAAGATGAAATAAAGAGAGAACGAGATATCTACTACATTAGTAGGACACTAGTCACTTATGAGCTTAATTATAGCATTATTGAAAAAGCATGCTTAGCAGTCATCTTCACATCACAAAAATTGAGACGCTACATGCTCTCTCATATAGTGAAGCTCATTGCTAAGATCAATCCTCTAAAGTATCTTTTGAGCAGAACAACATTAACATGACGTTTGGCAAAATGGGTCCTAATTCTAAGTGAGTTTGACATTGAATAGGTCGAATGGAGAGCTATCAAAGGATACGTACTTATAGATTAATTGTCTGATTCACCACTCTAGGATGATGAACCTTTATTGATTGAATTTATTGATGAAACAATCATGCATCTCACTGAATATCCTTGGAAGATGTACTTTGATGGTTCATTCACTCAACAAGGATCTAGAGCAGGGGTCCTCTTCATAACTCCACAAGTATATAAGATTCCCAAATCTTACAAATTGATGTTTCCATGCACCAATAATATCTCAGAATATGAAGCATTGGTCAATGGCCTCAAGCTAGCTATGGAATGGAAGATCATAGAGTTACATGTGTATGGTGACTCCCAACTAATTATCAATCAAATCAATGGGGAGTATCAAATAAAAGATGAAAAGTTGATGCCCTGTAAGCAACTAGTTGATGATCTGAAGAAGTACTTTATCTTTTTCACCTTCCAACAGATACCACGATCAAAGAAAAAAGTTGCAGATGCTATGGCTACCTTGACATCCATGTTACAACTGGAGGAGCATCAGTTTCACTATGATTTCTTGGTGGAAGAAATATCCTATCCTGCCTTTGATACCCCTAAATACTAGGTAATATGTACCTTGAATACCCTAGATCAATATCAATATGCCAGTATCATTGCTTACCTTTCTGACAACATCGTGTTATGTCCTCATAACTAAAAACCTATATCAATGTAGTCTCAATGGTACACTTCTTCACTGTTTAGAACTTGAAGAGTTTGATCTAGCATTAAAAGATGTCCATGAAGGTGTATGTGGATCACACTCAAACCATTCCTGCCAATTTATCTAGAAATGAGAAAAGATCCCTGATTAGGACAACATCGCGTTATGTCCTCATAACTAAAAACCTATATCAACACGGTCTTAATGGTACACTTCTTCACTATTTAGAACTCGAAGAGTTTGATCTAGCATTAAAAGATGTCCGTGAAGGTGTATGTGGATCACACTCAAACGACTTTTCATTAGCCAAGAAACTGCTCAGAGTAGGCTATTATTGGCCTAGGTCATGGAGAGAGATGCTATTCAATTTTCAAAGTCATGTCTTAAATTCTAGACACATGGAAACCTTATCCATGCTCTTGCCAGAGAACTTATACCTTTCATAACACATTGGCCATTTTAGCAATGGGCCTTTGACTTGGTTGGACAAATATATCCCAACTCTTCAAATGGACACAAGTTTATCATTACAACCACTAAGTATTTCACGAAGTGGGTCGAAGCCATTTCGCTAATCAAAGCCACTGGAAAACATGTGGCTATGTTCATTTTGAACTACATTATTTGTAGATATGGGATACCCTCTTCAATTGTAATAGACGATGGGAGCCAATTTAAAAATCAAGACATTTATGACCTTTGTGAACAATTCCATATCACTCAACATTGCTCCTTAATCTATTATCCTCAAGGTAATGGATAGGCTGAGGCATCAAACAAGAATATTCTCAAGATTCTACATAGAACTGTAAGCAAGTCTGGCATCTACAACTGAATCCAGCACTATGGGCCTATAGACAAGCATAAGAACACCAAATGGAGTCACACCATTTTCTCTAGTCTATGGTGCTGAAGAAATACTACCTATTGAGGTTGAAATCCTATCTTTGCAGATGTCTTTACAAGGACTAGTTACTGACGAGCAGCACCACATAGATCAGGTGAATTCTTTAGACCTACCAGATGAGCGCAGGAAACAAGCATTCAATCATCTCAAGGTATATCAAGCATGTATGTACAAAGGTTACAATAAAAAAGTCAAACCACCCAAATTTGAGGTAGGAGATCTCATCCTCAAGGAGAATCCTAAGAACTAGCCTAACAGAGAGCAGAAAGGAAAGTTTGAACCTAACTGGCTGAGACCTTATGTTATCACTGCTACTTGTGGGAATGGAGCTTATCAGTTAGCTACACCTGAGGGAGACGTCCTTCCAGATCCTATTAACACTCTACATTTGAAGTGGTTCTACGCTTAATGTTTGGCTAGCAGAGCCTGTACAACAAATAGTTCTTGCAAAATACCAAAAATATTTAGAAAAGTGATCCTGAAGAAATCCAAAAACAATGGAAAAGATCCTACAAAAAGGGTATCCTTGGTGAAAAACTAGTAAACAGGTGCCTTGATACTACAAAAACATTCAAAAAAGAAAAAATAGCAAAAAAATTGAAAAAGAAAATAAGTGCCTTGATGAGTACCTGGTAAAACAGGCATCTTGGTAGCAAAAAGAAAAAGAAAAAGAAAGAAAAAGGTCTTGCCAAGTGGTGAAAACCTGGAAATCAGGCATCACTTGTGTTCTGCGCTCCATCTATCAATGCACTACTGACATAAGGCCTTCATAATTTTGTCTGTGCTCAAACATTGACTTCATCTTCCTAAATGACTATCTTATCTTCGCTTGGGATTTGTCTATCTTTACATCTTAGGAATAAATCATTCTACACTGGGGCATCTTTGTTGGCATAGTAGGTTGCGGTTTCTAGGTTTCTCTAGGATGGTTTGCCTCATGAATGCAATGTTTCTTGATACATGCAAAACAATGTCACTTTCCAAAACAAGTCTTTTCAAAACATCAAACATGAAATTTACATTAAACGGAGTTCCTACAGGGCTATATTGGATTGCAAACATGAATGAATTATCCTATCAATGCACATACATGGAACACCATATTGCTTGTATTACAATTTTTTGATTGATGAATCTTTACTGTGTTCGACATATGAATGAACAAGTACTACTTAAACACACAGTTTGCTTTTGATTTGATTATGATTCTTTAGAATGTCCTGATGATGTTTTTAACTAGGGGCATCTAAGTATTTATAAATTTTATTTGATTGATTCTCAATTTATTATGTCTTCTTAGTTTCTCAATGACGTCTGTGCAAAGACAAAGAGTCACAAGGATAGGGGGCATAATTTTTTCTTGAATTTTTGTGTATGGTGATTGTTCCAAATGATCCTATAAATTTCACCTAACTTGGATGTTTATGGTAAGAGCTGCCGCTATGAGTGGATAGCTGCATATATCTCGATCTTCATTATATGTAAACTACGGTGAGGTTGGAACAATTTCCTTGTCTATTTTCTGATCTAGATTCTCACTAAGGTATACGAATCATAATGTACCCAAGGATATGAATTTTCAAGGTCATTGTGGGTCCAATATCTTGCCTTAATCAAAATCTGGTATATTAAAAGGAAGGTGACTATTCTTATATCCTGGCTTCTATGCCTTGATGCCTAAGTCTATTTCTGACATTTCAAATAAAACATTGTATTCATATTATTATAATATCCATGGGTATTAGTGATGATTATACTATCAGGTGGTATCCGTTCTGACAAAGTGCCCAATGATGATAAAAATATTGCAATATTTGCTAATCAGTGACAAGTCCTAAGAGTCTGCATATAGCTACATTTAGATATTGCATGATGCATTTATAACAAGAATAAAAGCATAAGGAATTTTGAGCTCAAAAATGATTTCTATCTTCTTCTAAATCCAAGTTAATTACATAATCAATGATTCCCGAAATCTCTGATCTATCGGGAACAAAATTGAACTCACATTTTCATGTAATAAACTTGGTAGTCATGTGTTTATTTTTAAAACACACCTTCTTTTCCACTTCTTCTGCTCCATTCTTTCTTTCCCTAACCGCTTCCTACAAGTGATACATTCTTTCAACTGAGGGCTTTCTTCTTTTCCTTCAATTTCGTTCCCAAGGGGGCAAGATCACACTATCATCAATTAAATTTTTGCTCAAAATAACATCAAAATGACTTCATTATCAAACTAGGGGCATGACAGTTTCCTTGACTAAGTCAGAACTATTGGATAAAAAGCTTTGGTTCTCATAAGCTGGATATCTTATGTTTCCTCATTTTAGAAGATTTTTATTAAAAGCTCCTAGCAGCTTCGTACAGGCTTTTTGGACGAAAATCAAGTTCAGAATCAATATTATCAATCTTTGGACGACAAACAAGTTCAGAATTGGTATCTTCAAAAATATTTTATTGATCTTTGGACGACAACCAAGTTCAAAGTCAATTTTATCAGTTTTGTTCGATCAAGTATGAGACTGATCTCATCAAAATTTTGTTCGACAACCAAGAACGAGATTCTCAATCTTTTTGAAGTCAAAATCAAAAACTTTCTTTGAATCAATGCGCTGCTTGCACATCAATTCAAAGAGGGGCAAATGTAACCACCTAAATTTGGTCTGTTGCAACTATGGACCATATTTTCCCTAAGTGTGATCATACCCTTGAATATGTCCAAATGACCTTGTTACTGCTTGGCATAATTCTTCAAATCAATTTAATGTCCTAGGTGATTTTATTACTAATTTATATTAACTATTATAGCCATACAATTCAAATCAATTCAAACCATTTAAATCATATCAAAATCAAATATGGCTATAATATTTAATTAAAGGAATTAAATTACCCCTAAATCAATTACCCACTTGCAAAATAACCCATTCCCCTAGCCTATTTAATTTAATTAAAATGGCTATAGTCCCCTAATTATCAAAAAACAATTAAATTGTTTAAATAATTAATTCCTATATTTTTGAATGAATTAAATAAGTTTAATTCATTTAATTAATATTCCTTTAAATCCCAACCTAACCTATCTCAACCACTTCCACCCTGGGTTCTAACCCATCTCAACCCATTCCACCCTTGCTAATCTAATCCTAATCCTACCCTAACCCACCTCCTAATGTTGTCACATTCCATTAGGGAATGATTAACAACTCAACCCACTTGAGAAAGTCCACTTTCTCAAACATGACTTTCCTAAGGGACCAACTTGCCAAGTTGAACCTTACACCCTCCCCTTGCTTCTTTAAGGCTTTCATTAATGCCTTATTAATGAAGATGCCTTAAGCCTATGTCTCCTCCATGACTTATTAAAGCTCAAGGCATTAATGACTCTTACACCACCATTAATGAGTCCTTCAACTCATTAATAAGCCTTCTCTCTCTCTCTCTCTCTCTCTATATATATATATATATAAATAGAAGCCATTTTTGAGAGCAAATAAGCCTTCATCGCATATTGTAAATGCATTGTTATGCTGTTAGATTAAAGTTAGAACTCATAATTCATGCTTTTACATTGTTATTATCTTCCTTCTTAGAGCTAGAATGCATGTTTTCTCATCATTTAGCTTGTTTTAAACTAAAATCCTTCATGCTAGGTCGTATATGTCACTAATGGTAGTATAATATGAGGGCTATTATGTTACTAATCACACTCTTCTTAGTTAGAAGGCAATAGGTCAATATTAGTTGGTTTTACATGCTTATCTAACCTTTTTGAGCTAATGCAATGATCTATTGAGGTGTTGTATCTTTCTTATCAGGTACAAAATATACACACACTCAAACCATTAGATCCATCAACTCCAGTTGGCTGAGTAAACACTAGGGGAGACCTTTTTCACTTGCAAAGTATCAAGAACATTCTGGCACAAGTCAGACCAAAGTGTTCACAAGGTGCACTAAGCCAAATTGGGTAACAATTTTTGGAGAGCCATATCTTGGATCTTGTAATAGATATCAGAGATATGTGAAGTGCAAAAGGACTATCTTTTGAAGGCATATAAGGAAGTATCTTAGTTCTGGGATATTCCACTTAGATTCCATTTGGCGACCCGATCTCGGTTGGTTCAAAAAGTTGCATTGTTGTTGGTTGAAAGTTGCTCAATGGTGCATCTTTCAAACTATTCATTGTGGGACAAAACCATCAGCTCCATCAGCTCTAGTTTGCCAGGTAAATGCTAGGGGAGACCTATATTTGCTTGCAAAGCATCAAGAACATTACAACGTAAGTTAGATCAAAGTGTACCCAAGGTGCACTAAGCCAAATTGGGAAGAAATTTTTGGAGAGCCATATCTCAGGCCTCGTGAGAGATATCAAAGATCTATGAAGTGAAAAAGGACCACCTTGGGAAGGCCTACAAGAATGGTGTTTAGTTCTGGTAGATTCCACTTAGATTCCATTTGGTGACCCGATCTTGATTGGTGCAAAAAGATGCATTGTTACTCAGTTGAAAGTTGCTCAATGGTGCAACTTTCAAACTGTTCATCGTGGGACCAAACCATCAAATCCATCAGCTCTAGTTGGCCGATTAAACACTAGGGGAGACCTTTTTTTTCTTGCAAAGCATCAATAATGTCCAACACAAGTAAGACCAAAGTGTTTCCAAGGTGCACTAAGCCAAATTTGGCAGCAATAGAAGTAAAACAATTCAGACGTCCACAAAGCATAACATATAACACCATAATTTTAATTGTAGATTATACCTATTACTTTGGTTTGAGAAAATATTTTCAAGGTAGTTTCTTTGGAAAAGATTAGGTCTATTACACATGAAAACACATGACAAATATATAAGATAGAAAATAACATACATACAACACATGAAAAAGATGTATTATGAAAATAATACATACGTACAACACATGGAAAAGATATAATATGAAAATGAACATATATACATAAATATAATGCATGAAAAAGTTAAATACATAAGTACATAATATGAAAATGAACATACATACATAAATACTACACATGAACCATTATTATAATTTAGAGAAACATGAGATATCCACTGCATGAGCCATTGTTATAATTGTAATGAATCGTAATTCACTCATATCCTCTTATTTAAATGGTACATAGTAAACTATACAAAATGTGGCCCCTCGGTATATACAAATCAACCCATGGCCACTTTTATATACAATTTGATCTTCTTTCAATATACAAAATGTGGTCTCCAAATATGCATGTAGACCACTTCATAGTCATTTATATTTACAGAAAGCAAACTTAGAATGTTTCACAAAATTTATATACAAAATTGTTGAAATAATTCTACCATTTTGTAGAATGATTATTAATGATGGCCCAAAAAAAATTGAGTGAACCTTCTGGATAAGCTCTCACCCTTAATGTGTCATGTATTGTCTCATGTTCAGATTTACAATGTTTCCATAAATTTTTCTTACGAGGTCTACTAGTATACTTTGTCAATTCAATATTTGTTGCAAAAAGAAGGTTCGAGTAATGCAAAATATGTCTATGTGTTTCATAGTCCTCAAACAACCACTTCTTGGACTTTTGGATAGGGTACCTGCATTTCATAGAAGCATAAATTAATACAAAGTTCAACATACAAAGTGTAATAGAATGATGGTAAGAGGTCTCAAAGTCACCAAACAAGAACAAATTATATTTTGATAGCATACCTTCTAAGCCATGTTCCTGTCACAACAATGGATCTTATTGGATACTCAATACCCTCTCCATAAATGACTGTAGTTGTCAATTTCCTTTTTCCCTTAATACAATGACACATTAAGTAATCAGTCCCTTCCTCATTATTCTCATTTGCAACAACTGCATATACATGACCTGCAATTTATAGAGGGATAAGTTAACACCCTAAACACTTAACCACCTAATAAAATGAGTTCAAGTAGGTTCAACAGAGTTCATCTAAAAATGAAGAATAAATTGAGAAATTACCTGGTTCAACTAGGTCAGATATGTGATCAAAATCCGCTAATGCTTCAAACTAGCTCAATTGTGGTACTCTAGGAAGTTGATATGTATCAAGTGGTTGAAAAGGTGTATAAGACCATTCATCAACCCACTCTTTTGATTTGAATTCCTCCCAAGAAAAATTCATACAAGACAAGCAAAAAAATGCCATTAATCTAGTATAAATACCCAGTGATGCTACATTTGAACTTCTAAATGAGTGCATGTCACTTGATCCTGTAAGTGTACAACAATATAGATAGTTTTAAATGTTAGACTTGCCTATCAAACAAAAAAATCTATTAACCATAGACTTACCTTCATTACCTGTTCCCATTGTAGAGTTGCACCATCACACAAATATTTCTGTATTTATTAAATTTGCACCACCTTTGTACTTCAATTCCTCTCTGGCAAGAGCTCTTTTTACACATGCACCTACAACATCATGCTCACCTTTTCCATGCCCCACCTTGGTGAAATTCCAAAAATGTTAAACGCCACTTTTCACATGCATCCTACTCAACCAATAGAACATCCTTG
The DNA here is from genome assembly GCA_018584345.1 of Thuja plicata. Taxonomy (NCBI): domain Eukaryota; kingdom Viridiplantae; phylum Streptophyta; class Pinopsida; order Cupressales; family Cupressaceae; genus Thuja; species Thuja plicata. The sequence goes on from MU223089.1 coordinate 7,374,104, forward strand.
CATTCTTGAATTGTGAGGTGCAATTATCTAACCATATTATGTGTTGGTTATACTCAATATCTCTTTCCCTTAAATTATTATAGAAAACTTTGAAGCAACCTTGCACAAACTTTGATGAATGTGTGTGATCATCACTAATGTAGAAGTGATACTCTCTTAAAACCTTTCTATCTGCGTCTGTGCTATCATGTGAATGCAAGAATGCTATATGTACAAAGATTGTCACTTGTGTAGAATGGTAATACAATGCTTGCACTTCATTCTGAGGTTTAAGTTTATAATTCTCATCCAAATCAACAATGGAGACAATAGTACCAAGGAGAAAAGTGTCCTTACATATCTTGAATTGCTCATCCAACCACCTAGTTCTATGTGAATCACATATGTACTCATAAACTAGTTTCTCTTGGAGAATATTCATAAAATAACCTACACATATATCATTTTTCACTAACTCACACCTTTTAAGTTCTTTTCCATATTTTAGACCATAAGTTACTGTCTTGTATTGTACAAAAGAAACTAGTGTATTTCCAATCTCATTTGTGCTCTCTACATGGTGACATATCCACAACTTTCTCATACCACCACATGCACTACAAGATCCATTCAAACACATCATCTTGATTTCATAATACACTTGACATAAAATCTGTTGATGATGTAGGAGGTGCTTGAAGACCACATTCCCGCAAAATAGTACTAGTGTGCAAAGTACAACAAACATGATGATATATATCATAATGCATGGAAAATTCAATTTGTACCTTGAAATAACATGTGGTGCATGCATGATTAATCTTGAGGTAAAAGGGTTTTTCCATTTCAAAAAATGTTTGACTAATTTTAATTTGAGTAACTCTTTGGAGGAATCTTTCATAAAATTGTGTTTGTGTCATATCCAAAAAGTGTTTTGGATGTGGCATATGATTTATAGATCCGATTCTACTCCTAACAATGTCTCTTTGGTTGGGTGAAACCCTTGTGTTGTCATGCAAAAAATGTTCAATTAATTTTCTTAATGCATTAAAAACAACCTTGTCCTTGCGTAGGAGTCTACCTGAGAATGACCAAAGAGAATTAGTGTTTGGATCCTCAATTTGACTCACCTGTGTAAGGCTCTCTATAATGTTGATCTACCTAGACTTAATGACTTGCTTGTTTTTCTTACTATACAAGAGTTTTTCATTTCCTTTCCCATTATAGTTGATGTGAGGACATGTCGAGTAACATTATCATTTTTAATGCGTGATTTTGAACAAATGGCTCGGTATGCATCGAATAGATTTCTCACAATGGTTCTCTCAGAACTATTTTTAGATGTTCTCAACACCACAATTCTCATTGTCTCTCTAAATTTTAGATTCTTAATCATTTCAACAACTACTTGACATCTTCCACTTTGATTTAATTTTTCAAAATAGTTATTCCAAATCTTTTTAACAATTCTTCTACAATTTCTTTCTGACATTTTATCATGCATTGGCCTCAACATATTTTCATCAATGTCAATTAGAAACTTTGGTTTTATACGAATTATTCTAGGAGGTGTTAACACAATTGCATGCTCTAAATTTTCATTAGATGAGTTAGGTGCATTTATCCCCATCATTTCAATTGGTGTATGTTGAACATCTTCATTTTCATTATGTGCATTTTTTTCATTAATGTCATCGAATTGAAATGGTGCATTAGATGAATTAGGTGCATTTGTCCCCATAATTTCAATTGGTGTATGTTGAACATTTTCATTCTCATTATGTGCATTTTGTTCATTGATGACATCAAATTGAAATGGTGCATTATATGAATTAGGTTCATCACTTACATTACATGCATTTTATGATGTACCTTTTCCTATTCTCCTCATGCGCTCCCTTTGTCTTTCCTTTTCTGTCTCTCGTTGTTCAATTGTTCCTCTTTTGTTCTTTCCCATTGTTCAAATTGAATGGACCCTATGAATAATATCATGATCATAGAATAACATGTGAACATCAAATCCAAAAAATAATAACAAATAAATAATGTTATTGAAATATGAACTTACAATCATAAAATAACATAAAAAACACCAATAAACAACATAATTCAATCATTGCAAAGAAAAAAAAACATGCAAAAAAGTGCAGACTTGTCTGTTATTGGCATAAAACAATAGAAAACCAGTAGTGAGACCTCAGGGAAACATGAAATGACTATTTTTAGACCGTTGAAGCAAGAAAAATTCCTATTTCAACAGAACCGGATTGAGTTATGAGAACATAAAGGCTCAATGTTCCTAATTCCTCAGAACCCGATCGGGTTCTGAAAAACTAAGAACAAAGGAGGAGAGAGAGAGAGAGAGAGAGAGAGAGAGAGAGAGAGAATAATTTTTACTTCTTCATACCTGATCGGGTTTTGAAGAAGTGAAAATTGTGCATTTTATTCTACAGAACTCGATCAAGTTATGTAGGAGTTGAAAAATTACTTTTTCCTCTTTAGAACCCGATCGAGTTATTTGAAATTTAGAAACCTGATCAGGTTATGTCTTGGGAAGAGGCTTGGAAAATGACCCAAAGGCTTGGAGGCTCATTTGCCCTCCATTTTTGTTCTTTTAGACATTTTTTCATCTTGTAAGATGAATTCTCGACTTTATCTTCATTAGGTAATTTGTAATTCGTCAACATGGAAGCTCTATAATTTTCACCATAATCTGATACATCTTCTTAGCTTTCTAACCATATAAATGTTTCTATTTTTGGACAACATTAGCTTAGTAAACTTTAATTTTCTTTACCAGTGTCTTGACAGTCCTCATAGACATATGTCTACCATTTGTTTAATAAATTTTGATATACTTAACCAAATCAAAAATAAATTACATATTATTGTTCTACAATTGATTCTATATTATTTAAAAAAAAGGTTTCATTTTTTATTATTTTGATGCAAGTTATGCTCAGCGCACGAACATGTACCAAATTTTCAGGATGCGGTCACTTCAAAAAATCAAAGAAAAAAAATACTCATCAGAAAATTAAAAACAAATACACAACTTCTAGATCTCACTCTTACCTATCATCCTACCAAAGGAATTGAAAAATAATGAATATAACTATATTTTTTGTACAGCGCACAGAAACAACTAAGTTATGTTTTTCTGAAAAAATCAAGAACATGTTTTCGTGCACGTGAGGTTTGACCCTCTTAATATTATCGGTTTTTAAATTCTTTTAGTATTTTAGAAACTAGATTCATAGTACTATAATTTTTTTTACACATCTTCTTATTTTGAGTGCATACTCCTCAAACGTCTGTTCCAAGTTCAGGTTTACCCAATTTTATATAAAATGTGTCCACTTATACCGCCCCTTTTGGTTCACAACTTGGTGCACATACCTTATACATTCTTATGTATGCATACAACATAGATGTGATTTGTACACACATAATTGTATATGGATATATTTTCATTTGAGAAAATTGAATTGAATACAAGCTTAGGTCTTATGTGTAGATTATTAGGGGTAAATGACCACTATGGGAGTTGTGGCTCATAAGAAATAGTGTGACCACCCTACAGGATTCCATCCACCTCATTATATAAATAATAGAGTTATTTAACACCTTTTCTAATCCTACCCAAAAATAAAACAAAAGCAACTAAAATAAAATATGGATACCAAAGAGTCAACCTGACCTCCACCTATTGGACCATAATGTGCTAACCTTAATAAAAAAGTGAGTAAATAAATTCTCAATATATTGAGCCACTAAAAAACCCTTCTAAGAATTTCACTAAATAAAATTTAAAATCCAAACATTACATAGTAAGGAAACGAACTCATGAGAGGGAACTACAAATAGTAGGTGACTTGAGAAAAAGTAAAAATATATACATATAAGTAGAAATGATTAGTAAATACAAGGAGAAAGGTAGGGGTAGGGCCTTGAATTTTCCTATTTAAATTCATCTAGGATGGGGAAATTGAATGATACCCTATTCATCCTACATAGGGAAATAAGTTGTATGGAAATGGTATTTCATCTATTAGCATTTGGTTAAAGAGATTAAGGAAAGTTCTGTTGATATTCTTTGAGATAATTATTATAGGATTTTGGATTAATTTAGGTGTAATATTTTTAGCCAATAGGCTATATTTCATTATTTTTTGAGCTTTAACCTATCTCACACTCAAAATCACCTCTAGTGTTATGTAAAATTTGTTAGAAAATAAGCTGGGAAAACATAACGTCTCTTCTAACGACTAAAATTCATTAGAAAGAAAGTGAAAAAAGATGGTGGGAAAATATATATGCAGAATAAATTACATTTCCAAATCAAATTAGATATATATATATTTTTTAGGAGTCTTGGTCATCCAAGAAGGGGTCCATCAACTTTACAACATAGCCCAAGAGCGAGTGAAAGACATGAGGTAATCAACAATTCAATTGAAAACGAATTACAGTTCAATATTTAGTTATTTTGAGAACTCTAATATATTTTTTGAAAAAATTAATCTAATTCAACATTTCAATTATTGTTGTAGAACCATCAACATAGCTTCACACTACTTTGAAGAGGCTTAATTTTGATGATCCACCACAGTCATAGAAATTGATAAAGACATATAGTGCTATTTGTGGTTATTGAACTACCAATTTATGTATATCTTCAATATTTTTATTGTATATATCGACCTTGACATGGCACATGCCACATTTTTGTAACTCTACTATTGACTTGACATGCCATTTTTGTATATCTACACAATTATTGTTCATTTTCATATATATGAAAGGTAATATTTGATCCAATTTGTTCATTGCGTGCATATATTTGTACTTCAAAACTTAAATATTTGGAATTGAAATGTGATCCAATTTGTTCATTGTGTGCATGTCTTGGTTAAAGAGACTAAGGAAAGTTTATCGGTATTCTTTGAGATTCTTATTATAGGGTTTTGGGTTAATTTAGGTGTAATATTTTTAGCCAATAGGCTATATTTAATTGGTTTTTGAGCCTGAACCTATCTCACACTAAAAAATATTTCTAGTGTTGGGTAAACTTTGTTAGAAAACAACCTAGGAAAATGTAACATCTCTTCTAACAACTAAATTCCGTTAGAAAGCAAGTGGAAAAGTATGGTGGGAAATGATATATGGAGAAAAAAATAGATTTCCAAATTAAATTAGATATCTTGTATACAATCAAATAAAAATTTGCAATCAATATTTTCATTTATAGCTAAAGAATTCCCTATTATTAGATTTTCTTTTACTAGGTTCTTAGCCGATATATTAAAGCAACAACTATCTAGAGATTAGTTTGGTTTTACCTTTGTTATTCTTCAATCCCACATGAATCAAGATAATTGTAGAACTTTCTTTCCACTAGTATTAGATTATCATTAGACTACCTAGCATTTGATACCTATTATCAAGGAAATTGGATTAACACTAGGGTAGGACAGTACCACTATCCATTTTATTTTTGGCGGTCTAGTTAGTAGTCCATCTCTATACTATTTAGTAACAATTATCTGATTTTAGTAATAAGAGTGAAATTAAACTAGTCCTTACGCTTCATTGTCCAAGAAAAAAACTAAAATAATCATTGTAAGAAGCAACAGGGGTAAGACAAATAGGCTTATGACCTATGCATCCCAAGGTCACATGGAAAAAGATCTTGTTATTCCCTTCCATCTAAGGCGGGGAATAATGTTTTTGGGTCACTTTTTTGCATTAGTTGAAGCCTTAGAAATTGAAAAAACCCCAAAACATATGCTATATACTTGTTTAGGCTTAGAATTGTCACCCTAAATTAGGCATTAAGGCTTCATGGCAATTCTATCTGACAATGGAAACTTCCTCTAGCTGTGGGTGAACTATGGATGAGGAAGAGTCTCTGGATTCTAGGCCAGTTCCTATTTGGTATGGAATATCACCTCTTGATTAAAAATTGAATTGGGAAAAGCGAGAAAAATTTAAAACTGAATGGGAAAATGGGGTGATACACCAAAACTTGCTTCAGATCTATCAAGATCTTCATACCGACATTCACAATGACAAGATCACTGAGATTCATTTATCATTCTTTATTTAACATAAAGGTTGACTAGCATTCAACTATTAGGGTTTAAACCACAAATAGTAAAACTGACAACAAACTTACATATTCTGTAAAAAGGCCTAATTTTTGACAGCATAGGGAAGGAATCTAAAAACAATTCACTTTACCAGATCATTCACAAATATAAAATGCTTATTGCTGAAAAGAAGAATAGGAATGGATTTGATACTCAGAAAAATAATGTAATCAGAAGCCTGCTCTATTATCCTTCAAAACCTGTAAAATGGTTACAAAAACATGTAAAAAGGTCTATAGGAACCAATGGTTCACTAAAAGAGCCTTCTCTCCAGATTCTGAACCAAAATGGATACAAAATGCATGAAAAAGTGGTATAGGAACAAAATAGTTCACTAAAACCTCCTCTCCACCAAATTTGAATCCTTAACAATGAAGTAGAAGGTCCACTAAATAGCCCACATGGCTAATTCAAAAATGAGATCTCCCTCCAAAAGACCCTCTCAAATAGAAAGATCATTCTAATTCTTAGGCCAAAATCATGCCTAAAAGTTAGCCTCCAACAAGCTCTCCAACAGGATCAAAACCCTAATTTTGAGGCATGACTAGTGCCCAAAATTATAGCCCTAAACTTAAATTCAAAAATCCAAGCCTTTACTTGCTTTCTCTAAATTGAATACATCTTAGTTATATCAAAGAATATTTTTAAATACCCAAAAAATATAACTAAGGTAAACCCTAAGATGTAACTCTAAATATCAAAAAACCTAGCTTGAAGTGTATGTCCAAACCAACTTAATTCGACAGCCTATCGTTATGGTCAACATGACCCATTTTAAAATATCCCCATTTTTGCAAAGGCATGTGATGAGGTGTCATGTACTGCAGTTTGACATGGCATTAACTTTCGCATTTGTGGACTCCAAACTTTTATTAAAACTTACAAAGGCTTTTTATTTTATCTCACTTTCTCTTCATTTTGGGAAAAAATTAGGGTTCTTCCTATTTGGCGCCACCATACTGCTTCTCTTCATCCATTTGATGCTCAAGTTGGGGTTCCTCCATAGTCATCTTGAGACCTATCATTAGTTTATAAGATGGAATCATGTAAACAGCGAGTTATCAGGCCATAATGTATGGGGCTCTGCATATATTCTTACGAAGCTTTCTTTTAAAACTTGGGCTCTTTATGCATGAATTGTTCTAGAGCTTACATGCCATAATATATGGTGCCATCATGTTTGAGATCTTTTCTCAGAATGGAGTTGTCCATGTATTTTTATAGAACTCGGGCTTTATTGCATAGCCTTCACCGATCTGTGAGTCCACTTCCTGAATATATGGTGTTGTTGTGGCACTTTTCCTTCTGATCTGCGGGCTTTTTCCACTCATTGACTTCAACTTATGTTCATGGATGGAGCTCGATTCTTTCTTGAACTGGCACTCTTCTACAGCTCAAACTTGTAACTTGAAGATAAGTTACTCTCTAATCTCTTTTATCACTCTTTATTTCCACTATGCATGATGTCGTTTTCTATTTGAATATGTTGCTCATTACTTATCTTTGTCTGTCATTTTGAATGAATTTTAATTTGGGCCTCTTCCTATTGACTGAATCTATTTGCTTTAGATATCTTTAATGTTCTTGATCTCCTATCACTGCTCTCAACATTCTGTTTGCTTTAATGGGTATCCATTCTTTTCACAAATAATTATGGGTTTTGTAGAGCTATTTGTCGTTGATGGTGGCCATTTACACTTGTTGTAAATGCTCGTGTTGTAACTACAACTATTTGAACCTATGATTTGAACTGTCTCTAGCACCATTAAAATGTCTAGAACTATCAGCATTGTTGTAAATGAGAGCTTAGCTCAAACCCCTTGTCTATTCCATCATTGTTGTCCATTATTTCCATGATTTCATGCTTGAGCTATTTGTGGAAGCCATGCTATGTTTGAATAGAAAGCATATTTTCTATCACTCCATTCCAGTTGGTTGCTTGATGTACCTGGAAATTATTCAGACATAAATACTGAAATGATAACAACACTATAAACATGAGTACATACATCACTTTAATTCCTGTAGACTAGATTAGCACTGCTTGCTAAATACCCTGCATAAACATTTCTTCAAATCCATTTTAGACACACGGATACTATACTTGTTCCACTCTCATGGATATATGCATAAAATTAACTCATGCTTGACAGTATATGCACATTGTCTTTTCATTTGCACAGCTCTATTGCACATATGCATATACATTTTTGGTCCCACACTGTCATTCAAACATGAATAACAACATTAATAATAGCATTTTCATATATGTACATCACTCTTTACTTGTATATGCATAATATTTTTCACAACAACACTGTTGCTTGATTCACCAAACATGCCTAATCTTTTGATGACAATAACACTATCATTTGCTTTGCACTACAGTTCTGATCATTATGGACATGCACATTATATATATGGATAATATAGTTGTTTTACCCTCCTTTTGCATATGATCATCTCTTCTCTGTTTGGAAACTTAAAATAGCAACACTGATTATCCCTTTTATTCTTTTTATGTGCTCTACATTTGGCATTAGATCAGTAATACATATTTCTATGTCTCTAGACAGCATTGTCATTTGATTTTGCTTTAAATATGCACTATTTAAAAATGCATCTTCATATGCATAATGTGATCTTTTGACTGCACTGAATCTTGCTCATCTTTCTGCATATCAGTATCAATAGTGTTTGAAATCTCCATTTGAACATTTCTTTCTTTCCTACACATTGAACATCTAGCATTCTTTCATTCTTTAATAATGCATATTATGAAGTTCAAGCACGGGCTGATGACACTCACTACATATTTCAAATATAGCACAGGATTTTCATAAAGATATGTTTGTTTGATGTTATTATTCCATCAATGCAAATGCATATCTTTCTATCACATTGATATCATCAATAAATACATAGTTCAAAGAATTTGACTGATGCATGGCGTCTTTTAGGATTTTATGTATTGCTTAGATCCAATTGGATCTAATATCTCTTTCACACCATGATAATGCAGGAAACAAGAACAACAGAAGACCTAGGATTGAGGACAGACCTAGACAAGACAGGACATGAAAGATTTCAGATGATGCAAATGAACAACTCCAGAATCTAGAAGACCTCTTAAAGGAAATACATAGACCCTAGACTTCATCATGCTTCCTTCTTACTTTCTTTTTTGCATATGTCCTCTAAGTTTCAGTATGCAAGATGTGACCTTGAAGGAACACTTTTCTAATACATTCAGTATGAATGCACAATGTAATGATCGTTTATGAATATGACAGTGTGAATTTGATCCAAACTTAGAGTACAAATAAAATTTGATAATATGAATGTAATAGTAATGTATTCATCTGTATTGGCTGAACAATAATGTTAAAGGGATGTATCTTTATGCAAATTTTTTACTATTATGACTGCTATCCCACATGTGAAAAATTTGGGTAACAATTCTGGCAACCTCTGATGGATGTCTTCCTGCTTGACATTGGGACGAGTAGCCTAAAATAGTCCATTAGGCATTGAGACTATTGATCACCTACATAAACCCTAAACCTAATATGTGGATATAAGAAAACCCTTCCCCAATGATTGTGGGTATGTTTATGATATGTGGTAGTGAAGTAAAAAACTTCATTATCACCAATTGTAAATGTATTTTTGATCATTGAGGAATGATTTCCTTATGTTTTTAGATTAGGACAACAACCTTGGAAGACTTTGTAAACCTAAATACTTATTAAAAACTTGGAAAACTAAAACTAAAACTGGCTTAAATGTGCTTGAAAACACTTAGGGAAACTGGAAATCTAACCTATCCTAACCTAACCAGCCACAATACTTGCTAAACAAAGCCATTTACTAGTTCATTGAAATATTTGCCTTTTCTCACCAACAGTAAATGAGATGCATGCATATAGGCAATTGAAAAAATATGCAATACAACTTGAAGGATCTGAAACTCTTGAAGCATATCCTGAAAGTGAAAGACTAGATCGCATACCTCTTGGATTTGATCAATATTAATGAAGATTTGAGGTGAATAATCATGCTGGATCTATTTCTCTATAATTGTAATCTTAGGAACAAGCCCTTTTCTAGAAAGATACCTGATTGGGCAGCCTCTAGAGATGTTAAATTCTGGCTTTATGCTACTGGATTCTTTTCTTCCCTCTGGTTCTTCATGGCTGTCCTACATCATTAGCTTCCATGAGAGCTCCTCCTCCATGGTTAAAACATCATCATCTTCTGTCAAGTTAGCTAAGAACTCATCAAAACTACTAATCTCTTGGGAATTTGGTGCTCTTTTTTCCATCTTGCCTCCTTGCACATAATCATTAGAAATAATGTCCTCAAAAATAGAGCACTTCTGAATAGGCACAAACTCTAACATTTCAAGCTTTTCACAAAAATCTGCAATAATGTTGTCAAAATCATTCTCTAAGCTTTGATCAGTTTCTTGATCATGGACACCCTATTGTACTGAAGTGACCAGAATCTCCTCTTCTTTCTCTTGAGCTATAAAAGAGGGTAACTCCACAAAGAGAAGTACAACCACCTCTTGCTAGTGAAAAGAGTCTCCTATAGCCAATGATGCAATTTGTTGACTATCCATCTCAGAATATACAAGATCTGCAACTGAATCCAATACTTCTTGTTCTATCAGATTTGAGATAATAACCTCCTTCTTAGCTCCCTGATCTGGATATGACTCACATGTAACCACCTTGATAAGATTTGGCATTCGGAAGCCAGGGTGCTTAGTCCATGAGGGCTGCGATGACAACTTGGTATCTTGCTCATTTGGCTCAACTACATTACACATCTCTGACTGAGAGTCACTAAAGTGGGCTGGCTGACCATGCTCACTCAGGGGCTCTTGTATGGGCTGCCTTTTTTCTTCTATAGGCTTATAACTTGGAATCTTCAGCTTGGATCCTTCTTGGATTGTAGGTTGACTAAAGGCACAAGAAGCTGCTTGAGCTTCTAGCTCTTGTAATTTTTTCATTAACTACCTCATATGTTCCTCTTTAAATGCAACTTTCTTGGAAAACAGCTCCTTCTCATACCTTTGAGCCTCCATCTCTTGTTGGTGTATGTGAGCTTGATAAGATAGCTCCTCTTGATGCATGCCATACTCTTTCTCTTTCTCCACAGATCTCAATTTTTCTTGGAAGTTCTTCAGAATATCATCAAGGATCATGTTTGGAACATGCTGGGGATAATTCAGAGAATCATCAAAGAAACTCCTTCGTGGCTGTTGGTATACATGCTACCAAGAAACTTGTTGCTGGGTTGAAGGGTGATAAACATGAGATGAATGCTATCCTTCAAATTCTGGACAAAAATAGCAGCATGGTTGTATTGATATGATTGATATTGAGAACATGCAGAAATATCTCCATAAAATGGAGGATAGTAATCCATCTTAGGCACCAAATCTGCATAAAACCAATAGATATAACCTTAGAGCTGCCAGATATGCATAATATTAACCTCCTAAAGGCCTGCAACCTGCTAGATGCATACCAAAACTAGCAAGAACTGTGAAATCTATGACCTCTTGGTCCCACCGGGCATGCCAAAAACTATTCAGGCTTAGAATTGTCACCCTAAATCAGGCATTAAGGCTTCATGGCAATTCTATCTGACAATGGAAACTTCCTCTAGTTGTGGGTGAACTATGGATGAGGAAGAGTCTCCAGATTCTAGGCCTGTTCCTATTTGGAATGGAATATCACCTCCTGATTGAAAACTGAATTGGGAAAAGGGAGAAAGATTTAAAATTGAATGGGAAAATGGGTTGATACACCAAAACTTGCTTCAGATCTATCAGGATCTTCAAACCGGCATTCACAATGACAAGATCACTGAGATTCATTTATCATTCTTTATTCAACATAAAGGTTGACTAGCATTCAACTATTATGGTTTAAACCACAAACAATAAAACTAACAACAAACTTACATATTCGATAAAAAGGCCTGATTTTTGACAACATAGGAAAGGAATCTGAAAACAATTCACTTTACCAGATCATTCACAAATATAAAACACGTAATGCAGAAAAGAAGAATAGGAATGGATTTGATACTTAAAAAAATAATGTAATCAAAAGTCTTCTCTATTATCCTTCAAAACCTATAAAATGGTTACAAAAACATGTAAAAAGGTTTATAGGAACCAATGGTTCACTAAAAGAGCCTTCTCTCCAGATTCTGAACCAAAATGGATACAAAATGCATGAAAAAGTGGTATAGGAACAAAATATTTCACTAAAACCTCCTCTCCACCATATCTGAACCCTTAACAATGAAGTAGAAGGTCCACTAAATAGCCCACATGGCTAATTCAAAAATGAGATCTCCCTCCAAAAAGACCCTCTAAAATAGAAAGATCATCCTGATTCTTAGGCCAAAATCATGCCTAAAAGTTAGCCTCCAACAAGCTCTCCAACATGATCAAAACCCAAATTTTGAGGCATGACTAGTGCCCAAAATTATAGCCCTAAACTTAAATTCAAAAATCTAAGTCTTTACTTGCTTGCTCTAAATTGAATACATCTTAGTTATATCAAAGAATATATTTAAATACCCAAAAAACATAACTAAGGTAAACCCTAAGATGTAACTCTAAATATCAAAAAACCTAACTTGAAGTGTATTTCCAAACCAACTTAATTCGACAGGCTATCATTATTTTCAACGTGACCTATTTTAAAATATCCCCATTTTTACAAAGGCATGTGATGAGGTGTCGTGTACTGCAGTTTGACATGGCATTAACTTTCGCATTTGTGGACTCCAAACTTTTATTAAAACTTACAAAGGCTTTTTATTTTATCTCATTTGCTCTTCATTTTGGGAAAAAATTAGGGTTCTTCTTGTTTGGCGCCACCATAATACTTCTCTTCAGCCATTTGATGCTCGAGCTAGGGTTCCTCCATAGTCATCCTGAGACCTGTCATTAGTTTATAAGCTGGAATCATGTAAACAATGAGTTATCAGGCCATAATGTATGGCACTCTGCATATATTCTTATGAAGCTTTCTTTTAAAACTTAGGATCTTTATGCATGAATTGTTCTGGAGCTTACATGCCATAATATATGGTGCCATCATGTTTGAGATCTTTTCTTAGAATGGAGTTGTCCATGCTTTTTTATAGAACTCGAGCTTTATTGCATAGCCTTCACCGATCTGTGAGTCCACTTCCTGAATATATGGTGTTGTCATGGCACTTTTCCTTCTGATCTGCGGGCTTTTCCACTCATTGATTGCGGCTTATGATCATGGATGGAGCTCAATTCTTTCTTGAACTGGCACTCTTCTACAACTTGAACTTGTAACTTGAAGATAAGTTACTCTCTGATCTCTTTTATCACTCTTTATTTCCACTATGCATGCTATCGTTTTTTGTTTGAATATGCTGCTCATTACTTCTCTTTGTCTGTCCTTTTGAATGAATTCAAATTTGGGCCTCTTCCTGTTGACTAAATCTATTTTCTTTAGATATCTTTGATGTTCTTGATCTCCTATCACTGCTCTCAAATTTATTTTTTCCTTAATAGGTATCCATTCTTTTCGCAAATGATTATGAGTTCTGTAGAGTTGTCTGTTGTTGATGGTGGCCATTTACACTTGCTGTAAATACTCGTGTTGTAACTACAACTATTTGAAAATATGATTTGAACTCTCTCTAGCACCATTAAAATGTCTAGAACTATCAGCATTATTGTAAATGAGAGCTTAGATCAAACCCCTTGTCGATTCCATCATTGTTGTCTGTTATTTCCATGATTTCGTGCTCAAGATGTTTGTAGAAGCCATGCTATGTTTGAATAGGAAGCATAATTTCTGTCACTCCATTCCAATTGGTTACTCGATGTACCTAGAAATTATTCAAACATAAATACTGAGATGATAACAACACTATAAACATGAGTACATTATCACTTTAATTCTAGTAGACCAGAATAGCACTACTTGCTAAATACCCTGCATAAACATTTCTTCAAATCCATTTTAGACACACAGATACTATACTTGTTCCACTCTCATGGATATATGCATAAAATTAACTCATGCTTGACAGTATATGCACATTTTCATTTCATTTGCACAGTTCTATTGCACATATGCATATAGATTTTTGATCCCACACTATCATTCAAACATGGATAACAACATTAATAATAGCATTTTCATATATGTACAACACTCTTTACTTGTATATGCATAATATTTTTCACAACACCACTGTTGCTTGATTCACCAAACATGCCTAATCTTTTGATGATAATAACATTGTCATTTTCTTTGCACTGCACTTCTGATCATTATGGACATGCACATTATATATATGGATAATACAATTTTTTTACCCTCCTTTTGCATATGATCATCTCTTGTCTGTTTGGCAACTTAAAACAACAACACTGATTATCCCTTTTATTCTTTTTATGTGCTCTGCATTTGGCATTAGATCACTAATACATATTTCTATGTCTCTAGAAAACATTGTCATTTGATTTTCCTTTAAATATGCACTATTTAAAACTGCATCTTCATATGCATAATGTGGTCTTTTGAATGCACTGAATCTTGCTCATCTTTCTGCATATCAGTATCAACAATGTTTGAAATCTGCATTTGAACATTTCTTTCTTTCCTGCACATTGAACATCTAGCATTCTTTCATTCTTTAATAATGCATATTGTGAAGTTCGAGCGAGGGCTAGTGACACTCACTACATCTTTCAAATATAGCACAGGATTTTCATAAAGATATGTTTGTTTGATGTTATTATTCCGTCAATGCAAATGCATATCTTTCTGTCACATTGATATCATCAGCGAATACGTAGTTCAAAGAATTTGACTGATGCATGGTGTCTTTTAGGATTTTATGTATTGCTTAGATCCAATTGGATCTAATATCTCTTTCACACCATGATAATGTAGGAAATAGGAACGACAGAAGACCTAGGATTGAGGACAGACAAAGACAAGATAGGACATGAAAGACTTCAGATGATGTAGATGAACAACTCTAGAAACTAGAAGACCTCTTAAAGGCAATACATAGACCCTAGACTTCATCATGCTTCCTTCTTACTTTGTTTTCTGCATATGTCCTCTAAGTTTCAGTATGCAAGATGTGACCTTGAAGGAACACTTGTCTAATACATTCAGTATTAATGCACAATGTAATGATCGTTTATGAATATGAAAGTGCGAATTTGATCAAAACTTAGAGTACAAATAAAATCTGATAATATGAATGTAATAGTAATGTATTCATCTGTATTGGCTGAACAGTAATGTTAAAGAGATGTATCTTTATGCAAATTTTTTACTGTTATGACTGCTATCCTGCATGTGAAAAATTTGGGTAACAATACTATGGACTGCTGATTAATATCTATTTAATTGAATTTTCCACTCCAAAATCCCATTTTCCCATTGGTTGAGCTGAATTTTCTCGGTGATCTTTTTATTTTCTTATTCAGGAAATTCAACATAAAATTGACTTGGGAGTCATGGAAAGTGGTAGAAATGGATGATGACTGAGGGAAAATAGAGTTGCAAATATTACAGTGTGGTAGTAGCCATGTCACATGCATGTTGTGGATACATGGCAATGTTTGTTGCAAATAGGTGTCCGCAAATAGGAGATCTTGTTTATATTTACAACCCCTCTTTGCATTTGATCTTCAAAATGTTTTTCAAAATGTTGTTTTCTAGCATTCTCTATTCTTTAGAAGTTATTTTTGTTCGATGGTTAGAGAGATTTGGTGCTCTCTATTTTCTTTGCTTTACCAAAAATTCTTAATAAACTATAGTCACTATTTGATTTATAGTGGTTACAGTTGCTCGTCAGGTTTTACAGACAGAAGCCAATAGAGTGATCTCATATGCCCTTTGATATAGAGTTATTTTAGAATTTGTAAATTATGAGCGCAACCACATCTAATTTTCACTTTGCATCTTTGATGATTCTCTATTGCCATAGGGTTTGTATGTGAAGGTTTTCATGAATATTTCAAGCAATGTTTTGCAGGTATGCTCCATCACTGTTCCTTCAAGTTCAACTTTAATGAAGGACTAAAAGAAATGCTTTCTTTTTCGTGCTTCTTGATGCTACACTTAAGAATTGTAAAAAAAGAATGCTGGAGATAATGTTGGGATATGAAGCCCAACGGTCACATGATCATTCACTTTCCTCTGTCTCTTCATATTAGAAGAGCTCTCTATAAATGGCTGAATAGTCAGGTATTGTAAATATTGGATTGTATAATTGTCTTGTACTGGATTAATATAATAGATTCCCTACTTTGAGTATGGATGTAGGCATATTGATGAACCATGATAAAATCATGTCTATTGTACTTTTCTTCTCTGTATTGTGTTTTCATTTTGTTTCTCTGTTTGTTTAATATTTACAATTGGTATCAAAGCCAAGGTGAGGCTAGAGCAGAGATGGAAGAAGATGAAGTCGATTTTGTCATCGATGAATTGCTTGGAAGTTTAGGCTCGGTAGAGAATGATGTCAAGCCTGCAAAAGCTAAAATAATTCTCCATGTGCATTGTTGGGATGACTGGGAAGATAAGCTTGAATTTGAACTAGAAGAAGATTTAAAAGCTCTCGGATTTGAGCTTTATGCAATTCTTGAGCGCACGAGTGGTGTGCAACGTAAGAAAAACTTCATGAAAGAATTGTGGAAGAGGGAAAAGATAGACAAGTCTGGGAAGTCTGTTAAGGACCTGGTGATGGTCTATTAAAAAATGGATTTCTTTACTTCTAGGTTTAGTCTTGATAATCCAAATGCTTTTTCTTCCAAAATTCATAGGATGCTGCAGCTGGATAATGAAGAAGCACTTGTTCTTGGTGAACAATAGTCTGTGAGAGACTTCATTGTAGAAGAAGATGAAATGGTAGGCAAAAATTTCATTGCAGAAGAAGATGAAAGGGTAGACGAGAAGTTTTTTGTAAAAGAAGATAAAGAGGCAGAATATGTTGAGGCTATTGAAGAGAAGAGAACAGGCCTATGTTTTGGCCAAGAAGAGGGTCAGGAGGTCATAGATTTTTCTCATCCTACATATGAGGAGGCACATAGTTAGTTGATTTTGTCTCTTGAAGATGGAAGAGGTCTTAAAAATCTAAGCAGAGATCTCAGCATAGGATCTCTCAACAAACTCCCTACCACACAATTTCATACTATAGTGGGTCACGACTTAGCATCCACGGATGTGAATAGTCTGCCGAACACTCCCCGTGTGTTTGGGAGTAATGAAGACTTGAATCTGCACATAGTTTGTGGCATGTATGGCTTGGTAACTAAGCTAGACCATAGAATCACTCCGTATGATGATTCTAACTTGGCACATTTTACCCATTCTGAGACGCAGAAAGAGGGACTTTCAAATTCTCCCTTGCGTAGTCCCGCAGATACCATTTTTAGTGCAGAAAATTGGTTTCCATGTATTTCTTTGTGTGGTGGTATTGATCCCACACAAATTTTAGAAGTGCCACATACTGCTGGCGGTAATAATAATAAAATTGGGGAAGAGGAAGCATTGGTGTATGTAACAAAAATTTTGAGTATAGAGAATGGAACTGCATAGTACGTTAACATCTTCACAAAACCAACCGGTGGACTCTAAATAGAAGCAACAAGATGCTTCATCTTCTCGACCTTCACCTACCAAATTGATCCAATCTCAAGGTCTACAAATGGTAGTACACCAATTTGTCTCCCAGAAAAAGAAGAAGAAGAAGAAGAAGAAGGTAATGAAGAAAGACATCTTGGCAGTAACACTTGATGAGGTAATTGAGATACCCAAGTGCGATGTATATACTTTAGATACTGAAGCACTTCAAAATTTTGGAGTGATATGTTAGAGAAAAGAAATACAAGAGAAAATGAAAAAGGCACATAGGGAGGCCCAAGCACTTGATAAAGCTAGGGACATAATACATCAACTTGTTCCTGATACGAACATTGAAGATGACATATTAGCCATGGAGAAAATTGCAGTTCTTACCAACGCCATCACCAATCAAAATGTAGATGCAGAGAAGGCAATGGAAGAACAGCTAGAGATGAAATATCAACACAAATTAGTTGAGAAGATTAGCCAAGAAGTGGTAGAGAACAAGGTAAAGCTCTTTGAATTAGAAAGTCAATTAGAACCTATGATTGTTGAAGCTGTTACCTTAGTTCAGAAATTGTGCACACTGGAAAATTTCACAAAATAAAATAGTGAAAAGTTGTCCCAACTAGATTCAGATCTAACAGCTAGTGCACTAAGTTTAACCTTTGATGAAAACACAATAAAGTTGCATCATGACAAGATCATAGAGGTAAATAGATTGAGACAAGAGATATGGGATGTAGAGACACAGTTTAGAAATGAGGTTATCAAGCTACAGGCTCACATTTTTCCAAACCTCACCACTCTACAACAACACATAATAGATGCAATAAATCTGATAGCCACCCTGGAGATGTCTATGGTAGACAACATCTATGACATGCATGTAAGAATATCACTTGAGCACATGGCTCTTGAAATTTTGAAGGAGAAATGGGAGAAGATGATGGAGGAAATCAAAGCCTCACACTCTCATATTTTTGACAAGTTGTAAGTACCTTTGCCCTCATTATCAAAAAAGGAGGAATGTATAGTACATATGTACAATATACTACTTTAGAAGAAAGGAGATAAGGATATGTATAATGTATGTACAACAAAGATAGATATGTACAATATATCAGAAAAAGGAAACAAAAAGGAGAAGTCAATTATATGTACATAAACTTACTGACATAAGCATAGGGGGAGTCATTTCATGACTAAGGAAGAAGTATACATAGGTCTACATACTAATACATCAAGTATGTTGCACATATTAGTTTTTGATACTAATGTCAAAGGGGGAGATTGATAACATTAAGTTTTTCCTTTAGTATACTTAAAGGGAAAAACATGATAAAGGTCATTGGTATAGGCATAATCAACAGACAACAAGCATACCCGACAAGATGACAATGTCTATCATGAAAATGCTAAGTATAGAATTTCCCGACGACAAAGCATATAGGCATAACCGACGACACAGTTTTGAGAACATCACCGACAGAGTAGTAAAGGCAGGAAACCAATGAACAGTTCAATTAAGAGACACTGATGGAGCAGAAAACCGATATAGCAATGAAAGAAAAATGACAGACTGACAAAGTAGCCTGACCATCAGAACCAATAGTCAGTTACAGAACCTGCAAAAAGTGGATCTAACTTAACACGTCAAATAAAACATTGTAATTCTATTTATAGAGTTTTTATTTGTTTTAATACTTTACTTGAGGTTCAAGCAAGTGTATTGTAAATGTTTTAAAGCATCCTAATGGATCTAAAACATAACTAACTAAAGATCAAGGTCAAGTTGTAAACCTTGGATCTAGAGTTAATTTGAAAAGCGTGAATCAAGAATAGACCAAGAAACTA
>MU223089.1:7394248-7407599 GCA_018584345.1 Thuja plicata
TTCATGTATGTTTCTTGAATGTTTACACATGCAAATAACTTATATTATGATTTCACATACATAAAGAAAGATAAACAGATAGATAGGAATATACAAATCTGATGACACAAAGGTTAATGGGCCAACCGCATAAAAAGTTTTAGAGGTACTGATTCACCCCTCCCCTCTTAGTACATCATTCCAATAATTCCAACACAACTCTCTATTACAATAGGATTAATTATATTCATTCTTGCATGAACTTGGGTTTGAACTTTGAAATTTTCCCCTAGTGCTCTTAGTTTTAAGGGATATGAAAAAAGGGATAAAGTAGTTTCTCGATTTGATTGTATGTTAGTTTTTACATCAAATTTTTGAATCACACTGATTTTATTTAAATATTTTTATTAAATTATTTCCTTTTCTATGGTTTGGATCTATATTTGTGTAATGTGTTGTACACAAACTCACTTCAGCAAATCTTCACAGCCATAGATAGATTCCTTGATTCCTCTTTCTAGTTGTCTTTGTTGGACACTTTGTCTTGGGATGCATCATATTCTAGGCTTGGATTAGCTTGTAATCTATCTTTAGCTCACAACATGGACTAATATATCTTGGTTACATAGAAAAAATTTCCATTTTTATGACTATAATATTAAAATATTTTCCACAAAGATAAAAGAATAAACTATCAGCTCTGTGAGTCAATTTCCAACTCCAAAATAGCTTAAAAAGAGGTATGAAATATTCTTGTTTTGGCCAATTTTCTGGGGGTTCCAAATAACCTATATATGTTTTTTGTCTTTGAAAAAGTTGATCCTTCTAATATAGTGTTATCCTTAAGATCAGAGTTTAAAGTCCATGTTCTTTCAGATCTAGAAGGAATTTTTTTTTCTTTATACAACCACTATCAAGAGTGAAGGCAATGAGAAATTAATCTAAACCAATAAGAGATAGAAGATAAACTCTTCAAGAAAAAGAATTCAACCAATTTGGGAAATCAAAGTATGGTGAATTCCAACTTGAATCAGATCCACCCACTACATCTATTGGACTATGTATAAGAGAAACCATGAAGATCCATATCCAACAACCCTTGGGAACAATCAAAGATAATAAATTCTTTCAGCTATTTTTAGCATTGGGGCCCTCCCTTCTTATCAAAGATATGAATAGGGGTATTAAATTCCCCAATACATTTCCATTTCAAAGGGATAATAGAGGCTCTAAAGATACACAAAGAATTCCACAAGTTTCTCCTTGCTACTTCGTTGTTTTGGGCATAAATATTTGACCCACCCAAATTGAACCATCCTTGAGATGTTTAAAACTAGTGGAAATACAATTTGGGGAAGAGAAAATCTCAATAAATTTAACAATTCCTATATTCCAAATAGTCGCCAAACCACCTGAAGCACCATCAACATCACAACAATGAGCTCTATAATCTTTGAAATAAGAAAACTTATAACCAATGAGTTTTTCCTTCTGAAATTTCATCTCTTCAACTAGAAAAATATATGGTTTATGATCCCTTATCAGATTAGATAAAAGATCATTCTTATGGGGGTGATTAACCCCCCTAATATTCTATAAAAATATCTTCATCTCATAAAGGGAGGAGAGCCAAAAAGGCCCATTTCTGGAAGACTTATTTGCAAACCTTTCTGCCACATCAAAATTACTTTATTTGTCATAGATTTGGATAGGTTTGGGCATACCAACATTCTTTCAATCCCCACCATATTTTTTCTTTAGTCTATTCCAGGTTTTTATAGAAGATGTCTTAGGGGTAACTTTATGCATGAGGCTAGGTTTAACTAAAGTAAAAGGATTATTAGAATAGGAATATGAATAGGAATATGAATAGGAATGGTGATAACTAATTACCCTTAAAAGAAATTTTTTATTATTTTTTCTCATTGATTCTTTTTTGTGGCTTCCGATTGTAATGGATTGAAGTCTGGTTCTTTGGTTAGTGTTGTAATGTGATTGTTGTTATCTAGCTTTAGGGCCCTTTCCTTGCCATCTTAACAAAAAACTAAAGTAAAATGCACATTATCCCTAATAAGTTCATCAAACCCTTGCTGCACAATAAACTCCTAATCATCCATGGACTTCTTCTCCTTAGAAATATCTTTGTCACTTCCCCATTCTCAAATTTTGAAAAAAGAAAAAAAGAAAGTTGTCATCCTCAAAACTCATTCCCAAGCCAAAGACTCATAGAGACTTTATGGAACATTACTGAAAATCATTTCTAGTATAAATTGAATCTCAACGGATATTTCTATAATTTAAATGTTCCATATTTGAATTGCATAAAGTTAACATTTAATTACCACTCCCAATGGTTTTCTCTTCTTGGAGACTTCATGTGACCTTAAAAATTTTTAAATTCTAAGTTTCAACTTAAGAACTTAAGAATGTTTTTTGTTGTCAATTATTTTATCTCACAAATCTAATATTTTTAATCAAGGGACTCACATATTTATCAAAGAAATAACTTTAGCTTAGCTTTGCAGATCGATTTTGGTTTTCTTATTATTTTTAGAAGATTTATAAATATTTTATCTTTATAAAGAAAAAACAACATATATTTGTAAATTTTAGTTCGTATTTATAGATATTTAAGTTTTGGGATCATTTTAGTCTCATCTTCTAATTACGTAATTTTGAGAAGAAATTTATCTCATTGTATTTATTATTTTTAATTACTGTAGATGTACTTTAACTTCGATATACATACATTAGGTGTGATTTAAGTTAAGACTCGTAAATTATTTTGTTCTGTAAAAATGACAGCTAATGTGCGAAGGCTCAAAAATGATTTACAAATTATTTTAAAACTGTTGTCAACTATTTAAAAACAAATTGGTATTTATCACCTTATCCTCATATGTATTGTTGCATAAATTATCCTTCATTGACAACTTGTCAAACCTTAAACATTCTAGCAAACATCCTAAGAACATTTTTTTGTAGCTATTGGTGTATTTCTTCTCTCCTATTTACTATTTTGATCAGACTGTATTAATAGTAAAGTAGAAAAGACAGCTATTAGAGCTAACAACTTGTCTTTTCTTCTTTATAGTGTCTTCTATATTTTTAGATTTATTTTAATAAATAATGTGGAATTAATAAAAGATCCACCACAAGTTTCTTATTTAAAATTTTTTATAACTACTTGTCCTCCACTATTAAATATCATGTTTTCCATCATATATAACTTTTAATCTTTAATTTCATGATTTTTTAAAAATGGGTAATTAAATCTAACTATATTTTGATATGTTGTTATATAGAGAAATAAAAACAATGTGGATTATAGAAATCGGCAAATTCGTTTACAAAAGATAATTTAAATTGAAGAAATTTTAATAGAAATAATTAATTCGACTCCTTAAGTCACCCATGTAAAATGAGGGCAATTTAAAAATAGTAGTCATTCCCAACTTTTTTGAAAAAGATTTTTTAATTTGTAAAATAGTTGTTTAGTTCTATAAATCAATTGAACAACATACCTCATATAAAGTAGATTTTGACATGTAAATTATTTTTTATTATTGACAAACAATCATTAAATTTTTAACACACACACACACACACACACACACACACACACACACATAGATATATATATATATATATATATATATATATATATTAGCTTAATCCTTGCACCCATTCCGGTGCAAGTGCTAGTAACAAATCATGTCTTTATAATTAGTTGACCCTTCTTCTTTTTAGTTTCTAGTCCTTATAGTATTCTTTATACACTTATCTCCTATTTTTTTATTAAATTGCAAATTCAATATATAGGCTTTGGAAATATTATAGGTTTAGCATCCAACATGAGGAGACTCAATATTATATATAAAAAAACTAAATATATAATAATTAGAATATTATAACAAGAATAATAATCTATAAAAAGAGTTAGTTAAGTATCAATACCAACAAATATAGTTTATTCTTTATGTTATAAAATATTTGTGATAATTAAGTTGAATATATTAGACTCATTGAATAAATTTTAAATGATGAATTGTATGACAAGTGATTACTTTAAAAAAAAGTGGCCTTTGGAATTTAACATTTTATCTTATACTATGTTTCCTAGTCTCATCATCAAGACTTGGACTTGCATTCTTCATATAGGGAACCCAAGGAGAGATGATGTTTTCTAGTGTCCCTATAAGAATTTGTATCAAGATTCTAAAACCCATTAGCATTTCCTCCATTATAGAGTGGTGGATATAGATATTTCTATATTGCATTTTCAGTCTCTTTCTCACCTTATAGGTAGCGTTCTCATCATGACATTCAATGTGTAATTGATCTGTGGATAAATATAGGATAAATCATTAATTTAAGCTAATCTTTAAGGGATAAACGAATTAATTTGCATGTTCCATTTACAATTTTTCACTTATCTCTTCAAGTATTGTATTAGATTTGTAAAGTGATTCAAATATTGTAGTAGGACCTAAAAGATATTCAACCTATTGATATAAAAACTCTTCTATAGTCAATTTTTAGGATCTTCATCCTTGCAAGATTTTAAATATCATAGATTTCAACAAAAGAATTTTAGGATTATTTATTTTGTAAGGTAATACCCATAAGTTATAGATAATTTTGTTCTTTAGATAAATTTGACAAGTTCAAATCCAAATCCAAATCCAAGGGGGATTGATACCTACACACAGAGAAATATGTTCTTTTCTATGTCCTTCCACCTTGATCTTATATCCATCTACGAGATCTTGAATGACATGTTTGAGTTTAACACAATCATTGGTCTTATGTCCTTTATTTTTATGGAAGGCACAATATTAATTATCATTCCACCACCTTGGTTTCACTTATGGTTCCCATGGCTTTGAATCTGATAAGGTAATGATTTTTTTGTCAAAGAGAGTCTTTAAAACTATCTTAAGGGGTTCTCGTAATGGAGTGAATGTATGTCTAGGTCTAGTCATCCAAGGCTTGTTCTTTTTCCCATCATTGTTTTCTCTTGGAATTGTTTTCATTGTTGTTTTAGCGTCTTTGTTTTCTTGTAGGCTACTCGTAAGGTTAAACACAACTAGTTTAAATTTCACATTAGATGTATCCACAACTCCATCATTAACAACATTCTTGTTCTTGTTCCACCATTTAGGATTATCCTTGTTGTAGTAGTTGTTGTTGTTGGAGGACTTATTGTCTTTATAGAGCATTATTTCTCCTTTTCTAACCATGACATCATCAAATTGAATATCATTTTTAATCACTCTATCAAAAGGAGGATAATCTTGCATTTGAAGAGCATAATTATTTTTTGGCACCAAGTTATTGATGAATATTTCCATCTTTTCCGATTTAGGTATTTGTCTTGAATACCATGCAAATATCTTTCTCCACCATTGTAAGAAATTGATAAAAGGTTCTCCAGTTCATTTCTTTGTATTACATAGATCGATCATAGTAATAGTATGTTGTATATTGTATGATTAATGTTGAGAAAAATTTTGAATCAATTATTTGAATTTTTGGATTCTTGGTGTTAATTTAGAGAGCCATTCCATGGCTGGTTCCAACGAGTACTTCTTTGTTGGTTTATCCTTCTCTCTTTTGAGCTCTTTGATTTATGTTTTCATTTGGTATAGTTATTTTGAGAGAATCAAAATAGGTATTTTTACTTCTTCAAATTTTAATTTCTCAACATCGCAATCTTTAGGGAGCTTAAATCCCATAGAAGCCAAGTGAAGGAAGTACTTCTCTTTGTCCTCATGATGATTTTTCCCAATGTTCTTTGGAACTTCTTTCTTTTCTTAAGCTTTTTATAATATTCTTTGGTTATGTCTTCTTCACTATCAGAATAAAACATGGGATGATCATGATTTCATTCTTCTTTATTATCTTTGTCATTGTATTCATCAAATGCAACACTCCATCCATGAGGCCCAACCATTGTGTGTGGTTTAGGTTGTCTTGTGTTAAGAGGTGTGGAGGGTGTCTTGATTGAAAATAGGATTTGTCCTTGATGTACCTTTGTGATGGAATTGAATCAGTCTAGGAGGTCTTTCTAAGTCATCAAAATGATATGGATTGTGTCTCATATTAACCATGAAAGTGTAAGACAAGTCTTGTCAAAGTGTTTCAATGTGCAAAAAAAAGAGTTTGAAACCATCCAAGTGTGTTTGTCCAAAGAAGGGTGAGTGAGAGCTTGATACGACCAAGTGATAAGTTCTAATGTTAGAGGGTTAGAATTCCCTGATAGTGAGTTGGGAACCAATGAGAATTGAAAGTGAAATGACAACATGACTTGGGAATGATTGTTCAAAGACTTAGAAAGCATGCAAGGTGCACTTGCAACTTGACCGATGAAAACTTTCAGATTGACTGAGAATGAAAACTGAACTTGAATGAGGGACAAAAAGGGTACGTGAAACTACAAAGATCCAAATTATGACACATGCCAATACAATCTTAGTCCTAGATGTGATCCTAAAATGACTACATGTGAATCTATCCTAAGTTCAACTTCCTAGAAGCGATCTTGAATTAAGCTCATTTCTCAGATGTGACCCTAAATTAGAGGATGCAATCTTGGATTGATTGAATGTGAGTGTGTTCACCATATGCAACCCTAAATAAAAAATGTGACCTTCTAATAGACTTTTTCATGTTTTCCACTTGGTTGAAAAATGAGGAAAATTGTCTGATATCAAGGTTTGTCTACTAAATTTCTAGGAGTCTAAAGGTTTGTAACTATGTGCAATTGTCTAAGAGGTGATAGATTTGGGATGATTATCTATTATTTGAAATTCACACACACCAAGAAAGTTTTTTTAGGCACCAAGCACACCTATCCCTATGGAATTGGTTTAGCATGAAAATATTTGCTCGTAGACTCAGGTACACACTCAAGAGCTAATAAGAATACAATCATCACCAAGCACATAATGGCTCCAGTCATGGTGTTGTATTATCTGACTCCAAGCACTAATGAGGGAACGATATGATGAGTATCTTGAGGAAATTACTATCCTCCTTGAACAAGTATTATCACCTTTCAGGGGTGAACTGGGTGGCTTCTCTACTATAGTGTCTAGTATGGGTCTCCATTCGGTTGTATCCTTTACATCTGTACAAGTACAATTTAGGCGTATAGCCCCACAAAGAATCTTAGCATAAGAAGTCACATAAACATGATTGAGACCGTGAGGCCCTAATTTGTGTTAGACATGTGTCAAGTATAAGGTCAAATGATAACTGAATTCTGAGACTTTGTCCCTAAGAAGTAAATTTAATTAATGTGAGTTGGAGTCATGTGGCTCACACCTCATTCTCACGTGGGTTGTTCCTGATAGATTTTTTCCTCAACTGACAAGACCATCTCAAGGTTAAAGCAAAAAAGAGGATTGACAACCTTGGAGTCTATATTTATGATTCCCCACTATGGAGAAGAGCATACTCTCCTATCCATGCTGTTTTCTCCTATAAAACACATCATGCAATGTTAATTTCCCCAAATTTGACCTCAAATTGCAATCTAAATTTTGAGTTTATGATTTTCCCAAAGGGAAAAGAGCATAATCCTCTGATTAGATTAAAAATTGACTTCAAATTCATTTAAATTCATATAAATAAACTAAAACAAAAATGATGTTTAGTTTCTTTCATTGAGGCAACCTACAAAACCACGAATTAGTAGTTGGACAATGTTTTTGTTTTTTTTAATCTTTGGCCTACATATTCTTTGTCAAACATCCTACAAACAATGTTAGGCTGCTTAAAATTAATCAAATGCATCAAATTCACCCATTAGTCATTAGAAATCAACTAATTTTGCAAATTAGGACACCAAATGTGATCCATAACTTTAGCTAAATGTGTGCCTTTACCAAATGCGATCCAAGATTAACTAAATGTGATTAAGTATCTTGAATGTGATCCTGAATTAACCAAATGCGATTCTTACCATATGCAATCCTAGATTTCCAGGATGCAAACCTAGATTTATCAGGTACGATCCTGTTGCTTGGGTGCAATCTTGTTAACCAGATGCGGATCTGCACTGCCAGACAGAGAGTTATAATGAAGAAAATTTTCTCAAAAAGATGTAAAATATAGGGCTCTGCCCCACAATGGGCACCAAAAATATGTGTGTGAATATTGTACTTGCAAGAATCTGCAACATAACACTTCAATATATCATTAGATCAATGGTTAGTAACATCAAAATCAATTGAAAAACATAATAAACCAAAGGAAATCGACATATTGCTTCCTATTTAGAATGAGTTTAGTCAATCTATGATATTGCTCTCAAAATATGCATTAGATTATTGACAATACAATGCTAAAATAGAAGATTCAAAATGATATAAAACCATTAGTATGCATCTTAAGCTAAAAACATGACAATTCTAAATTCATATGATCCTTTAAGCAAATGAAATGTTCACTAATTAGCTAAGAATGCATGAATTCATTTTTGCAGCATAAGCCTAATGCAAGATTCTAAGATTTTCTGATTATTTGAGCTCAAAATTCCCTGCTTTTCTGGATGATAAAGTGAAATGAGCAGTTGAAATTGATTCTTAAGGAGCAATAATGATTACTCCTTTCTTGATCCATAACAGGTGATTTGTGTGTGTCAACTCCCATTGGTTCATCAATTGACTTTTTCCATTTGTTGTGAGTTGTAATTTAGGAATGTTTATTTAATTTGATTTAATTAATTACCTTAGCAAAGGGATTTAATGATATTGATTTGATTTAATAAACCAAGGTAATCAATTAAGAATTAAGGATAGCTTTAGCCATGGTTAATGCTTACTTTCAGGAATTTCATTGATTTTAAAGAATTATGCCAATAATCAAATAATTAAATTATCATAATTGGAAGAAAGATCTTCAGTTAGGGCAAAAGGGGGTCTCGGGTTAGAGTAGCCCAATTTAGGGTTGTTACACTTGTATTTTGGAGTTGACTGGTGAGAGTTAAAACATGTTTTAGGTATGCAAAGACAATTTAGTAGCGGAAGAGGGCATATGAGTGGTCACGAAGATTGAAGGAGTAACATATGAATTCCATAAGGGATGCTTTGGATTTTGGTTGGGTCCTATCCTATCTT
Source organism: Thuja plicata (assembly GCA_018584345.1). Lineage (NCBI taxonomy): Eukaryota > Viridiplantae > Streptophyta > Pinopsida > Cupressales > Cupressaceae > Thuja > Thuja plicata. The sequence continues at coordinate 7,403,353 of MU223089.1, forward strand.
TGTGGATGTATGATCACCCGTTGCTTATTTTATATTGGGTTATGTGTTGAACACATTTTGTGATGCATTTGTAAGCCGACTGGAAAAGTTATGAGATCAGGTCTATATGCAGAGATGTTTTTGAGATGTGGGGATGCATGTGATATATGTGGATGCATTGGGATGTCAGAATAATGCAGAGGATGTTACAAGCTATTACTAGAACTACTTAGGCATAACACATGCTTGTACATTTCAACTTTTATGATAAATCATTGTAGATATAATTTTTGATTGTAAGAGTAGTGAGCTCATTATATTACACCTAACAGGGTTTCTATCCTTTAACAAGATTTTAACTAAATGTAATACTCATCTCCTAACAGGGTTAGGTCTCCTAACATGGACATTATACTCTTAGTACATTATTTGTGGGTACCATCCCCACTGGGGTTTTCCCTTGGCTAGGGTTTCCTTGTTAACAAATCATGGTGTTATGAGTTGTTTACTTTATGTGGATGTTCTCTTTATTTAAGTAATTACATGGTTAAGTTTGAATTTGTTAAGTTTGATATTAAAATACTGCAATAATTATTCACCCCCTCTTAGAATTGCTTAATTATAACAATAATAGGCAATGGTAGGGATTGATACATCATGTGGATCTTGAAAGAAAGTAATTATGACTCCATCCCTCACCATATCAGGCACATAAACATAATATAAAGCATACTCATAAATCATGTAAATGCATATAAGGGGTCAGTATGTCAGTAAATCTATAAATATAACTAACACAATCATAAGCAGATAATTATCATAAAAGAACCATAATCATCTAACTATCAACATATGATATCACACAAAATCCAATGTCTCATAATATATCAAAAAAATGAAATAATGTCATACATCCAAGTATCACAAAAACCAAGACCAACATAAATAACCAACACACACATGAAATGTGGCCCAAAAGAGTCTTGCAACAAAATTGAAAAGAAAACTATGGTTGGGTATTACATCTCCCCTAAAATTAAGCCTACAATAAAAATAGGGATATATAATTCTAAGGGTATTACATCTCCCCTAAAATTAAGCCTATAATAAAAATAGGGATATATAATTCTAAAGATTATTTTCCACTACAAAAGTATAGAATCCACATGTAGGTTCTCTATTTATAGAAAAAATCACATTATCTTGGTTCTCAACTAGACGATGATTAATTACTACAAACACACTGTGGGGTCTACTAGCATCCTAAACTATTAGTTCTAAAACTACAAATTTGTAACTTGAGAGCGATATTGAATCCTAAGGATAATTTTCCATAATATGACCAAACTATACACAATAAAAAAAATCCTTTCCACTACTAGAACTTATCCGAAAAGAAGGTGCACTAGACTGCTGGAAGCAACACTACTATGTGAAATCCGATCTATAAGAACAACTCAATTATGCATACTATGCTTCTAGTTGTGATAGTTCCCTAACTATGAACAACTGTGCTACAACCATGGAATAGTTTATTACTTTGCTAAATTTTATCACCCTTGAAGGATGTAGGATGACTCTACTGAACCAATACAACCTTAATAACTGCATCCCTAAAGATTTTAGATTTGAAAACTTAAACCCCTCCAATAGTGAGGTCATTAATCCCTTTGAAAAAGTGTTTCACCTTCATGACATGATCTTTAATAAGGCTGATAGAAGGGTTGTGAAGTCTACCCCTTGCAAATCCTCTACCTCGGCTCTAACCTCCTAGCAACAACTTTAAAATCAAAAGGCATCTTACCTAAAGAAACTAGAAGATAAAATGATAACCCAAAACAAGTCAAAAAGAATACAACATGAATGATCACAAATAAATTGTATAAAAAAAAGAGTTATGTGTCTATGTTTGGTTTTCAAGTTTTAACTATAAGAAACCTAATGGGTATACAATTCCCAAATCTCCCAGTGTAGAAACTCGAGCTTTGATACTAGACATAACCCCCTGCTAGAGAACCTAAGAGAATCTAACCTAAACATGATACTAAGTTGACAATTTTATTTTTTAAAGTTTACACAACACAAATGCAGAAGCAAGAACAATAAAGGTAAACATAATGGCAAAGTAAACAAGTACACCTAACAATCTCAAGGGTTCCATGGCGTAGAGTTAGTTTTAAGTAAAATAATCTATGAAGAAAAACCATAAGAAAATAACATGAAAAGATACATCAACTGGAGTCATAAGATACATCTCATATACAACTAATACCCAAGGTATGCATAATGAATCATCATCCACTACACAATTCACGAGGTATGAAATAATGAATAACAATACATCACACCCCTAGAATTGATGCCAACCAATATACAGATAGATACAATATACATCATCATGATAATGAATGAGTCTCTAGTGAAGAATAAGAAGATATAACCAAAAACAAGGATCATCCAAGCATGAAAAAAAATGTCAGATCTTAATGGTAAAAAGAATCACTACCACCAAACCACATGGACCCTGAGGTCCACCTCACCTTGCTAAGGAGATAAATATCAGGCCCAGACAAAATATGTATACAACAATAAGGAATAATGCAAGGATATACAAGACCATCAAAATAGGTATGAACATGAAGATCCTAGAAGCTCTCTACCATAATAAGGATTCTAAACATTACCAAAGGCACTATACACATGTAGAAAACCTAAGATGCATATAGGGAAGTTTCATCACATATGTCTAACCCCTGAGTTATCTTGTTAGCCTCTCTGGAACCTGGTACCCAAGTGACCATACATGGCTCAGTAATCCTTTCATACAAACAAGGATCCTAACTATGAAAGCATCTTCTTGCACTCGAACCTAGCCTATACTAGCACTCAAGGAATATGCAAGGACCATAATTATCTGATTAATGTATCACCTAATAAATTTATTAAGTTATCACTTATTAAGCTGTTTACAATGAGTTATCCCGACAACCACTTTAGGGCCTCGACGCCCATTGCAAGCCACTTCTCCTCTATACACCTAGATAAAATACTCTAGGCACAAATATCAATACATCCTAATGGTAAACATAATTCTCAAATCTGGCTCTTTCCCATACATAAACTTTCTAGTTCTCAATTATCCATACAAATCATAAAGGTACTCTCAAATGATCACAAACATTCAAATGAGTTCAATACTAAAAATATGGTTAGATAATAAAGATCAAGGTATTAACAACTCTCACAATGCAAATACATTCTATAAAAGGAAACCTACATGTAACACGATGATCACAACATAACCTTAGAGGCGACACGTATAACATAAAATATCAATTCAAAATCAAGGTTGGGAAGAATGATCGAAATAAAACAACTCATGCAACACAAAAATACCCCTAAAAGCCTATGGTAACCAATCCGTAAGGTCAGATTAGTTTCTCCAAAAAGATAAAAACACCAGTTAAATACACTTAATAAAAGTTCAACCATTTACTTATTAAGAAAATTTAATGACATGACTTAATTATATTTTTTAATCCGAGATAAATATAATATCCAAAACAAAACAATTTACCTTAATGATCAATAAATCAACTTAATATCTTAAAATAATTATTTTAAAGATATAAGTAAAATTCCTCAAATATTTTTAACTAATATAAATCCAATTAAAAATAGAATATTAATATTAACCAATATAATTTAATTGTAAAAAATTAATACTAGTTGATATTAATTATTAATCAAGAATTAATATAGAATGTATATTAATTAAAAATTAATATTAATAAAATATTAAATAATAACTAAAAAAATATTTATTTTAAAGTTTTTAAAAGAAACAATAAAAAATAATAAATTAAACTAACACGCAACCCATAGTCCTAACAGTGGGGGCCCACTGTGGTACCCACAATGGTACCACGTACTGTGGGCCTACTGTGTGTACCACAGTTGTCTCACACACCACAGTCCACTTTGTACACAATGGTACCGCAGAGGTACCCGTAGCCCACTGTGTCTATAGTGGTATTGTATGGTACCCACAGCTCACTGTGTCCACATTGGTACCGCAATGTTAACCACAACCACTATGGTAAAAGTTTCACATGTGGTGGGGGGTGGTGGCCCCCGCCACACCCTTAAAGCATATTAATTTTAAAAAAATAAAAAAATTACTCTATTATTTTAAAATACAGTTTCCAAATTTAGAAATTTCCAAAAACATTAACTTTAAAATATAAGAAATATAAGATATATATATA